>JAVUPR010000099.1:2615000-2746580 GCA_036785695.1 Gentiana straminea | reverse complement strand
AGCACCGAATCAATTATCCAAGCTTTAATCAAAACATGTGTAGAAATGTTTAAGATCATACCTTCGGCGTGAGAAGTGGAGATCATAGCGGAAGACATTGGAGAGGCCAAGTCATCTTTCGTATGCGTAATTGCTGTAGTAGATGGTCTTTTGGAATTTTGACGTCGTTTTGGATCCCACCAATCCGGATATCCAATAAATTCAAAACACTGATTTTTTGAATGTCCCGTCTTATTGCAGGGAGTGCATTTGTATGTTGATTTATCCGAATTGTTTGAAGTCATGAGATTATTGGATTTTGGACGGTCAAATGACTTTTGATTTGGCCGTTGACGGGAACGCATAGCGGAAGTTTCAGAATTCCCACTGACTTCATTGAAAGTGCTAGATCGAATATCCTCACGGCGTACCAAGGAATAACACTCTTCCAGACCAACGAGCGGTTCGTGACGTAAAATTTCACATCGAAGTTGAGCAAAGGTGTTATCTAGTCCCGCAAGAAATATATGGACGTGGGTCGCTCGGTAGACTGCCGGTATGCCATAACATCTTCAGGGTCTTTCATCACAACTTTATCACGATGATCTAACTCTCGAAAGAGTTCTGTTAACTCACCGTAGTAAGTAGATATTGTATTAGAACCTTGTTTTGCCGAGGAGGCTCTTTGATGCAATGAATATATAATCATTTCATCATTACCATCATAAAATGCTTTGGAAAGAGTATTCCAAATTTCACGGGCGGTGGGTATACGAAGATAGTGCTTCATGAGGTCGGGAGACATAGACATCAAAAGCCATCGTTTCACCTTTTGATTTTCAGAATACCATTTATCGTATCCGTTGTCTAATACGGTAGGTGGTGCACTAGCTCCCATGATGTATGAGAGTTTTTCTCTTTCGGCAATATGCATCTCCATTAATTGAGACCACACATCGTAATTAGTTTCGGTACGCGAAGATGCTGGCAATAAGTGTGGTGACCAGATGTAATAATTGCAAATTTGCAATTGAAAAGATGAACTGCTACTTCTTTCCTTCCGGGTGCTTCCGGCTTCTCCAATTACACAGAAAGCATAGTAGCAATTGGCGCATCCAAAAAGTTTTGCTTATGTTTCTCTTGTTAAAATATTAAATCTTCTTTTTAGCATTAATTAAAAGAATAGCAAATTGAACAACAATTAAGTGAATATTTGCTTAATTAACCACTCAATCAAATCCACAATCCAAATTAAACAACGCAACTTGGAAAAAAAGCAGCTAATAAAAAGCTGAATATAAATGACATAACATATCACATGAGTAAAGTTACTGATGTAATCAATTACGGTTAAACTTCGATAAATGAATAACGCTTGTTAAATGAATAATTTTTTTCCGTCTCGACTTAAGCAAAGAATTAAAATAATGTTCGATAAATGAATAACCTCGCTAAACGAATATTTTTTTTAAATTAAGAGGTATTAATTTATCGAGGTTTAACCGTACTTCCTTCGTCGAGTAATATAATGGTTTTTTACTTTTTAAACCTTTCTCATATTATAAGACTTTTCCATACGCCAATATAATATTAAATGCGCATAGATTTCATTTTTAATTAAACAATACAATATCGCAGGTCATTCTAAGAAAACAATAAAATATTTTACATCGAAATATTAAAGAGTAAGCTACATTTATGAGGTTCTTAAAGCATGTGAAATTTAAAAAAAAAAACCTATAATACCGGACGGAGAGAGTATATATATGATTTCTTTTTCAGCTTTTAAAGACGGATTCCACTGCAACATCTTGAAAGGTTTCACTATCACATCATATTTTGATATTTATTGTTTCATATGGGTTCTGATATTATCCTCATTCAAATCGATATGGTATTGTTCAAACAAGAAATCTAGTTAAACCAAATTTATGCCCATGCTTCCTAACATCTTCTTGTACTTGGTCTCTATAGTCTTTAAAGCTGAATGTTCTATAAATAGAAGGCTCCAAACAACTCTTTACAATCGTTTCATTTGAAGGGCACATGAAAAACCCTATCGAGAACCTTTCTTTTAGATTGTTAGTAACAACCCTATGTTCCACACTTTTATATACACCATTGCTCCATGCCTGCATACATTCAAAACATATAAAATATTAGTTATCTCCATCCTATCACCTTAAGCTTTTAGAAGATCAAGACGGCAATTCAACATGATATCGTGTTCCATGAGATCAAACATTTCTACAAACATTGTCTTCTAAGAAAAAACTAGTGTTGAGTCTCTTGAAAACTAGTGTTGGGTAGTGGGTTAGATTGAGGGGTTGTGTGGGTGGTTTGTGGGGCAGTTAGGTATGGTAGGGGTATATGGTAGAGTAAGCTAAGATGGGTACGTT
Source organism: Gentiana straminea (assembly GCA_036785695.1). Taxonomy (NCBI): domain Eukaryota; kingdom Viridiplantae; phylum Streptophyta; class Magnoliopsida; order Gentianales; family Gentianaceae; genus Gentiana; species Gentiana straminea. The sequence goes on along the minus strand of JAVUPR010000099.1, from coordinate 2,744,202 downwards.
AGGGTGATCGAGGTAGATTGGTAGGTAATGTGGGACGTAGTGTTGAGTCTCTCCAAAACTAGTTTGGGGTAGTGGGTTTGAGTGAGGGGGTTGTATGGGTGGTGGGTGGGAGTGGGTTAGGTATGGTTGGGGTATATGGTAGAGTAAGGTAAGATGGAGGGGTGTGGTGAGTGGGTAGTTAGGTTGAGGTAGATTGACGCAGTAAGGTGGGTCGGGGTAGGTGCGGTGAACTGTGGGTATAAAGGTAGACAAAGACGTTGACGGGTGGAGGCAGTAGTTGACGGTGGAGAAAGTGTCGGATACGGTAGTTTGGATGGGTAACGCGTGAGGGCATGGTGTTAGGTGGGTGTGTGGAAGTGGTTGCGTAGTGAGTGGTAAAGTGGTGGTGGAAAGTGTAATGGGTAATCACTGGGTGATCAAGTTAGGCAGTGAGCATGGAGAGTGTGAATAAATGGTGGGTTCGGGTTGGTCTGGGTATGTTAAATATGATGGTAAGGTGTGATAGAAAGTAGTGGCGTGGGAGATGGGTAGGCGTGGGTGGACGGGAGAAATGTGTGTGCTGTGTGGCGAGTAAGGTTGGAATGGAGATACGCGATGAAAGTTAGAAGGAAGATGGACACGTAAGCGAAGCCGTGGCGATAACGAATGTAGTCGTGTTAGGTAAAGCTGGTGAAAGGGAGGCGGAGTGAGTGTATGCGAGGGTTAGGTTAGGTGCGTCGCAAGGGGTAGGTTACGCGACGAGCGTTAGTATGAAGCGCGCGGCGTGATACGCTGAATGCGCGTAGGTAAAGAATGGTAAGGTGGGTGAAAAGTGGGGACCGAAAGACGCGTCGAACAGTGAGCTGGCGTAGGGTATGGCGGGGAATGATAAGACATTGGTGGTATGGTATGGCTAACCCACCCCACCTAACCCTACCCCACAACCCATCCTATCTTGTATCTTATGAACCATAACTTACACTATTACAAAAAAGATAAAGATCACTTCGCTTAAATTGATATATTACACATTAGTCACGAGCCTGTGCAAACATGTAATATATTATGTTGCGACATAAAGTGTTCTTAATCCAATCCTTGCTTAAAAACACTGATCTATTACAATAGTTATCACACTTAAAATCCACCGATCTATTATGTACTACAATATCACATCAAAACCCCGTATCTATTATAATTTCAATCGCATTTAAAATCAGATCGATTTATAGTTGTTATCATTCATTTAAAAACCGTAATATATTATAATTGCCAAGTATTACACTTAAAAAAACCGGCATCTATTACAATATCAACACATTTAAAAACCGTGTTCTATATTAATTGTTATCACACTTAAAGAAAACGTGATCTGATTATAATTTAAATCATTACATATAAAAAGTGTTTGTTTTCGAAAACAATATATAAGCACACATATTTTTCTTTCCTAAATGGGACTTAGAACCCTTATACTTTGGATTAAGTGAACAACACTAATTACCACTAGGCCAATGCCTTTTTATTCTAATTTTCGACACACTAAACTAGAATATCCTCTACTATAAAATATCATATTATTTTAATCAGCGGTTAAAAACCTTGTGATTGATTGATATTTTATCATATTATTTTAATCACGCGCTAAAACCTGTGATTGATTGATTTTTTGTCTCGCCTTTTCCTACAAACCGTGATAATAAAATTGTTATCTATTTTAAATAAGTTATCACACTTAAAAACCGAGATCTACTATTAGTTCAACAACACATTTAAAAACTCGCGATCGTTAATTTTAGTTGATTATCACACTTAAAAAAACGTGATCTATTATAGTTGTTATACAACTTCAAAACCTGAAATCTATTATAATTTCAACACATATAAAAATTGTGATCTATTTTAAAATAGTTGTTATCAATGACTTAAATACCGTAGGATCTTATTATAATTTCAATCAACAAAATGTGTGATCACTTCTTTTTCTCGAAAACGAAATATAATCTGCATATACATTTTTTGTTCTTAGTGGGACTTCGAACTACTAGTATATTCCGGACAATAAACCTACACTAATACCACGCATCGGGCCGATGCCTACTTTCTTATCGTTTTCGACCACAGCTAAAACGCAAGAAATCTCATTATAAAATATCATATTATTTTAGAATCACAAAGATTAAAAACCTAGATGTGATTGATGTTCTTTGTTTGATTTTCCTAAAAACCGTGATAATAAAAATTGTGATCTATTTTAGTTGTTATTACACTTAAAAACCGAGATCTATTATAATTCAACACTTTTAAAAACGCCGATCTATTTTAGTTGTTATCACACTTAAAAATCGTGATCTATTATAGTCGTTATCACACCTAAAAACCGAGATCTATTATAATTTACACATTTAAAAAATCTTGTGATCTATTTTAGTAGTTGCTATCACGTACTTAAAAACCGATATCTATTATAATTTCAATCACACCTAAAAAAAAGTGTGATCATTATTTTTTTTCACACCTAATAAATCCTTGATAAAAAATTTAAGTGCTGATATATACATTTTCCTGTCTCGGTTATTTTAAAAAGTGTGATCCTTATCTTTCTATAAGTGTTATCTAATGTCTCTTTTTGTATTAGTGGATATAATTTGTCTCACTTTTCTATAATTGTGACAAAAATATTATATGAATTCGGTCATTGACGTTTAAAATGAGATTAATTGATAAACTGTATCTCGTTTTTTTCAATAATGTGACTAACGAGGGTCGGTCTTAGCCCTCGCCGAGGCAAGTGATCTGGCCATCGCCACGCGTGTCATCTTTATATTGGCTAGCCATTAAATGAAGACATAAAATCTATAAAGTTAAGGGCCATAGAGCCCCACTCACGCCCAAGGGCGTAGGGATCCAGAACCCTGCTGGGAGATCGATCCCGCTCCCCAACCACCGGCGAGACTGGCTGAGGCGCAACGGAGCCGTGCCGCGTGCTCGGTTCAGCCGAGGACGGCCTCAGGGGTTCCGACGTATGTTGGCCGAGCCTCCTTTCTTATATGATAAATAGCCCAGTGTACTTATAAGATAATTATGGGAAGATCCTAAGGATCCTTGACCCATTAAAACTGCTCAATTTTGATATTTAAATATATCCATAATTATCCGCAAATTATAGGGATTTACTCGTGATTATTCTTAGGGAATAAGAATACAAATCCTTGCGGGGACAAGGCTTTGGACGAGATGTCCTCTATGTAAAAACAACCACGAAGGAACTACGGAGACTTGATTCACCGAACAATCTACGGGATACGTAGGCAACTTGGGGAAAATAAACCGAGGCTCGGTCCTAAAAATCCCCCGAAACCACCCCGTTTTACATCTTGTTCTTAGGGCTTATTCTTGAGTTAATTGTCATTAGAGAGAATACGGCCCGGATTTATACATGGAAACGAAATCCCGGCATCGTCAATTGGCCCCATTTGAAGGAGGGCCTCTTACACGCGGTTATTCGAAAGATCAAGATCATCAAGCCACCGCCCAAAGAATAACAAAGAAAACACCATGAGGGAAAACCGCCAATGATGGTGGTAAAAATGTTTGGAGAAGGTGGCGACGGCACGGAAATCCCGGCCGCTTGCCTGGGACAAAAGCAAAAATCACTTTGGAATCCGGCACAACAACATTTGGCGTGGAAACAACACCATGCGTTGATAGGATCCGGCATAAGCACTTTATTCGGTAGCGATCCAAGGAAGGATCTAGGAGATCCCTCGAGAGGCTAATTCTAATGGATTGACCATTCCACGGAGCCGACGTGCCGATCTCCCGCAGATATACGTATAGGAGGTTCCGGACTTTCACATATTATTTCAATCTTTTAGCTATAAATTTTGTGTTTCTCCGTTATGTGTGATGATGCTTATAAAATTTTGCAAAGGACAAACTCCACAAGTGCGAGGTTAGACGATGCTGAGGCGAGCTAGGGTCGGACTCGGAAAGTTTGCAAATGACAAACTCCTTAAGTACGCGGGACGGACGATCGCCAGCGAGGCGGGTTGCACTTCAGAGTCGGACTCGGAAAGTTTGCAAAATGACAAACTGAACAAGTCCGTGGGATACGACGGACGATCGAAATTGCCGGTTGCAAATGACAAACTCGCTTAAGTTTGGAGGATAGACGATCGAAGCGAGCCGGGACAACCCAGCCCGAGTCCGCACGACACCTACATAAAACGGTAAAATTGCAAGGCAATGATGCATATCAACCAGCGATTCAAATGGCGGGACCGATTCCACAAAGGCGGCTTGCAAACAATCCCTGCAAGCTTTACATCCGGCACCGGTTCCAGAATTCAATAAATTATTTTAATTTACCGGTATTATTTCAATACTATATTTCTCTTTTTTATTGTATATAATACGTAACGGCTTAAAATAAAAGTTTTAAATTACGCAAGACGAACAAAACATTGCGAGCTCCGCGGTCGGATTCGATGCTTATTCATTAAGGCTTGCAACGGACAAACGAAAATTGTGCGTGCGTAGGACGAGACACTTAACAAAATTCACAAGTCTGCGAGAGTCGGACTAACTATACGACCTTTGCGAGTTTGGACTCAAATAAAAAATCATACAAAAAGCTAAGTATGTCATCAAATTATGTTGGTTAATGCATAGCATCTTGGGGCAAGATACCTTAAGGGCAAAAAAAATTAGAATTACAAACTGGCGGGGCTCAAAAAATAAGATTACGTCCTCAGGCCTCGAAGTAATGTACGCATGACGGACTCAAAAAAATAAATTTTGTGCAGCGAGTCAAATCCAAAGTAAAATGCATGTCGAACTAAAAAAAAAAAAAAAGTACGCCTCGGACTCAAAAAAAAAAAAAAAAGTACGCTAGCCGGACTTAAAAAATAAATTTTGCCCTCAGACTACAAAAAATAATGTCGGCATGACGGACTTTCCAAAAAATAAATTACTATACAACGAGAATCAAAAAATAAAGTCTTCATTTCGGACACAAAAAAAAATAAATTAAAGTGCAGTGACCAAACTCAAAAATTAAGTTTGTTACGAGCCGGACCCAAAGAATTAAGAATGCACGGACAATGACTTCGAAAAATTGAGTCTGCCCCGAAGCCGGACCCCAAGAAAATTAAGTACGGCGAGCGACTCCGACAACCGTAAATTCAGTCGGGGAACAAAGCTCGTGGCTCCGTAGGTGGGACTCGAGCAAAAAATATAAGTCAGCAAAAATTTATTAAGCCCGACAAGCGAAACTCCGCGAGATGGGACTCCGAGCAAAAACATATAGAATGTGTGTTAATAAAATATATAAGTCGGCGGAGTGGCACAATGCGAAATACTCCAGCCAGTCAATTTGGCGCAAATATAATGTCATCCAGATGGCTGACAAGCGAAGACTGCGGTCGGAGCTTCGGCAAAAAAATATAGAATATATATTAATAAAATATATAAGTGCGTGGATGACAAGGCGAGCTCCGCGAGGAGTGGACCCCGACAAAAAAATATAAGTTGACGGCGGGGCTGAAGCGGAAACTCTGCTGGGTCGTGACTCGGTACAAAAAATATAGAATGTATATTAATAAAATATATAATTCGGTTGGACTGGAAACAAGGCGGGCGCTCGCTTGAAAATTAAATTCGACAAAAAAATATAAGTCGACGAGTGACAAAGCGGTGGCTTCTGAACTACGGCGGGCTCGGACTAAACAAAAAATATACGCATGTATATTAATAAAATATATAAGTCGGGCGAGACTAACAAGCTGAGCTCAGCGAGATCGGACTCAACAAAAAATATAAGTCGCGGTGACATAGCGAAACTCGCGTAGTCCTCGATTCCGACAAAAAAAAAATATAAAATATATATTAATAAAATATATAAGTCGGCGGGGCGACATGCGAGCTACTGCCAATTAGGACTCGGCAAAAAACGTATATAGAATATATATTAATAAAATATATAAGTCAATGGAACTCCGACAAAGTACGATTACTCAACGGATCGGACCTAGAAAGCAAAATATAAATCGAAGCGGTGAAACAAAGTGAGCCACTTGTAGGTTGATTCGTGTAAGTTTGCAAAGGGCCGACTCGGATTTGAGCTCCGCATGATCAGTTCCTGATGTTTCTTTGGTCGGACTCATCGAGGCCCGAGTTCCGCGAGTCGGACTCGAAAAGTTGGTAAATGACTAACTCAGTTAGAGTTCGAGACGGACAAAAACTTGAGATCTGCGGTCACGACTCGATCAAAATTATTAGGTCATGGGACGAGACCAGCTTGAGCTCCATGATTGGACTCGGTCAAATTTGATTAAGTCTCTACAATCGACTCGGAAAATTAAAGTACTTGGGACTTCGGATAAACTACGTTTGCGGAGTCGGACTCAAAAAAAATATAAAAAAATTAGTGCACTCGCACAGTGACTTCCAAAATTCACCGTGCGCTAAGGAAAACTCGAAGAAAATTAGAGTCTTTACGAACCAGACTCCAAAAATTTAATTACGCAGGTCAGGACGCTCAATTAATTGAAGCCGTACGGAGACAGACTATTGTAGATTGAACATAAGTCGGACTCAACAAGTTTGCAACTTAGCAAGAGAACTAATAAGATATTGCAAAAACATTGTACATATTTACAATTCTAAAACTTTTCTCCAAAGTCTACGCAAGACGGTACTACAAATAAAATAAAAAATAATTATGTTTGCGGGATAGACGGGCGAGCTTCGCAAAACAAGCTCGAAAAAAAAATCGCTAAGTTCGACGGATCTAACAGCGAGTACTGCGGTCGGACCATCCTCGTTTGTTATGTGTGTAAGACGGACGACCGAGCGATCTCCGTAAATCAAACTCGGCAAGTGGGCAATAGCCAAACTCCGCACTGAAATACGCAAGGGGACAGACCCGAACAAAAACTTAAAAAAAAGTCTAAATATGTCATCCAAAACTATAAGTTAATGCATGGCATCTTTTGGGGGAAACAAGATACCCGATGTGGATCGAGTACTTCGGGTAAGTGTTGAAAATAAAATTAAGGCAAGAGAACTTGCAAAAAATTGCATATATTAAAACATTATACATGAAAAAATTGGAAGCTTTTCTCCAAAGAGGACCGACTCCAAAGTGTGAGCTCCGCGGATCGGACTCGAAAGCCTCGGCTCCGCGGGAGCCGGACCCCAAAAGTTTGCTTGAATGCGGGATGGACATCAACTTTCGGAACTGCGAGATCGGATTCAACAAAGTTTGCGGGTCAAACTCATCGAATTGAACTCCGCGAGATCGGACTCACCCAAGTTTGCGGGGGCAAACTCACCCTGTCGGCGAGACGGACAAAAGTATGACTCTTTAGCTCGGCCCTCCGTAAAGTTTGTAGACCAAACTTCCTTAGTTCATAGACGAACTCAAACCGAGCTCCGGCCCACGATCGGACTCGTCGAGCTCGATCCGCGGGACGGACTTGAGCAATAATCCGTAGGACGGATCCAAATTTCGAGCTTCGCAAGCCGAGGCTCATTAAGGTTGCGAGACAAAGTTAGTTCACGGACTGAACTAAAACCAAGCTCCGCGAGGTCGGACTCTTCAAAAAGAAAGTCCTCGGGACGGATTTAAATTCGAGCCTTTGGAAGGCTCAATGCGTTTGGAAAGGCTTGAGTTCCGCGGTCGGACTAACTACAAACGGCTAGTCTACGGAGTCGGACTCACGTAAGTCCGCATGTCGGATAAGTTTTTCGGGCTCCGTTTGTACGGCTCGCTAACTTTGCGAAGTAAATTTCACGTAATCCCCAAGGGAACCGAGGCGAGCTCCGCGAGTCGGGCTCGTAAAAAAGACAATGAAGCGAAGCGAAATGCAAGTTCAAGAACACAAGAAGCGTTAAGCGGTTGAGTTACTTAGACTATTTAGGATGAGTAAGATTCGCCACGAAGCATTGACACTGGTGCGGTTCGGCGAGGAGCCGTTGAAGCGAAACGCATGACCGCGAGAGGCCTTTAAACAAGGAGTTGCGGCAACGTTCTCAAAAACCATTCCTTCGAGAAGACGTGGGCACGAATAACGGACTTCATAACAATAGCTTTGCCACGTGGCGAAGTAGGTCATAGTAAATTTCTACAAGTCTAGATGACGGTGGCCAAACAACACCTCAACGAGATCCAAACTCACAACAAGTAGTTCGGTCGGATACTCTGGGGGCTTATGCCGAGGTCGGACTAGCCCATCGCCACGTGTCATCTTCATATTGGCTAACCATTAAATGAAGACATAAAAACTATAAAGTTAAGGGCCATGAGCCCCGGCCCGTACCTAAGGGCATATCCGAACCCCGGGTGGGAGATCGGTCCTCTCCCCAAACCACGCGGGTCGGCTTTAGGTACGCAACGGAGGGGCGGTGCGGTTCGGACCGAGACGGCACAGGGGCTTGAACCTTGAGGTTGGCGAGCCTCCTTTATATGATAATTAGCTCATGTGCTTATAAGATAATTATAGGAAGATCTAAGGATCCTTGACCCATTAAACTACGATTTTGATATTTAAATATATCCGTAATTATCCACAAATTATAGAGATTTACTCGTGATTATCCTTGGGAATAAGAATACAAATCCTTGCGGGACAAGGCTTTGGACGAGATGTTCTTTATATAAACAACCCGCAAGGAAGCTACGGAAAACTGATTACGAACGATAACGGATACGTATGACAGGGAAAATAACACATGTGCGAGTCTAAAAATCCCTCCAAAACCACCCCGCTTTTACATATTGTTCTTAGGGCTTATTTTTGAGTTAATTGTCACTAGAAGAAATACGGCGGATTTATTCTTAGACGAAATCGGCATCGTCAATGACGAAAAATATCATACAAATTCGGTCACCGTTTAAAAGTGTGATTGATTGGTATAATTTATCTCGCTTTTCAATAAAAGCTTGTGACAAAGTATCATATCAATTCGATCATTTGTTTTAAATGTGAGATTGATTGATATATTTATCTCGCTTTTTTAGTAATTGTGACGAAATATCGTATTAATTCGGTCACGGTCTAAAAATGAGATTGATTGATATAATTTATCTCGGTTTTTTAATAAGCATGACGAAAAATCATATCAATTAAGTCACACTTTAAAAATGAGATTGATTAATATAAACTTATCTCGGTTTTCAATAAGTGTGATATATATATTTTCGTTGTCCGGTTTAATTAAAGCTGTGATTGTTATCGTATATTAAGTGTGGCGCATATCGTATTTTTGTAGTAGTGTTATCCCTTATTTTACCCTACCACCCTACCTTACCACCAAAACCTTGAAATTTGTTTTATTTCGTTTTTTTCATATTCTAAACGCAGCAATAAAAAAGTTCATTTCATTACCTGCGAAACAATCGTGCCATAACTAGACGAAGTTGCATGATTAATTTTGCATTTTTGTCCATTTTCTTTGCTTTGTTAGATTAACTATAGTAGTACATGTTCTATTGAACCTTCTGAATTTTACATAATTTGGTCATCAACATGAAATGTCTTCATCTTTTACTTAAGTATTCCACATATTGAAGAAATGTCACAATGTGTGTCGTAACACATTAAAAAAAAAACGTAGCAAGGCCATTGCAGGGGTGTCGCAAGACATATAAAAGAAAGAAATAATACTAAAACAACACGGGACATAACAAAGCATAACAAATTAAAACATAGTGAAGTTATAATGTACCTGAAATAAATCTCCAATATTAATGATTAGAGCTTCTGGGCGAGGTTTAACAGAAAACCACCTGCAATCTTTCACTAATTGCAGACCTCCAATTTCATCTTGATGCAGTACTGTGATGAAATCGCTATCGGTATGCGGCATTAATCCGAAAACTTGAGGAGATATCGGACATGGTGGATAACGATTCATCCTTAAATAACAATTTCTTGGCAAACAAGTTTCCCTGAAGAACGTTGATTTAATACCAATTTTTTCTGCTAAAATTTCTGCAAGTTTTTGTGCTAAGACTGACATTTGTCTTGCATATTGCACCATAATTGAACTGTGCAGACCATGAGAAAGATATATTAGTGACACAATATGTAAGTAAAGATGATAAAAATAAAAATAAAACAAATAATTAAGACACATTTCATTCACATAATATATAAAAGAGCTATGACTAGTTTTTCATTTTATTTTAAATATATTATTTTTGTGAGTTGTGGTAATGCTACTACTGTCGAAATAATTCAAACAACTGATAAATGACGTAATCTTTATTGCATCATTGATGATGATTTATGACACACCGATCATTATGTACATTCATCAAATCAAAAGTGTAAAGCGTGTTGTGACACTCATTGTATCAAGTGTCATGACATTAGAGATTGTATGGTCACCTCTTGAATCATATGGTAGAATCCTGCCCGAGTGTAATACCATTAGAGATGGCAATGGCAGCTTCCAGAATTATTTGGTAAGGTTCTGCCAAGGAAAAGAGTGCCGGTGTGGTATGAGTTAGATTAATAGCATTTATCCACTACGTATAACTCACCATAATAATTAATGCACCATAATATCTCTCTCTCCGAGGATGTTAGATAAGAGACGGTAATAGCCCACATTAATATGTGGTGGAATCGAACTAATTAAGTGTGATACCATTAGAGATGGTAAGAGTCACCTCTAAAATCATTTGCTACGGTCTTGCAAAGGAGAAGTGTCATGGTGCAATATGAGTTGGATGTATAACGTAATCGTTTAAAAGTATAGCTGTCGTAATAACCGATGCATCATAAACCCTCTCTGCCGAGGGACACGAGTTCTTAAGATTGAGAGATTGTAATAGCCCACATTGGTGGTGGGGTCATTTCTAATATTTCAAAATGAAAAAGTAAAAGAAACAGTTTCAAAATCGAGATATAAGATATAATGGACTTGGTAACTTGTGTTACTGAATGTTACGTCGACGAAAGACGATGAGCACCAAGTAGTTATTGGATCTATTATTGCTCCAAAATAATACAATTAGACGAGTTTTGAGGCGTTACAGTCACTATAGTAGATTAATGAAACTATGAAAATTAACACCATACAATCAAATTCACATAAAGTATTCACAGACTAATGAAAATAAACAAAATTACACCATGTAATCAAATCATCAAATGCACATAAATTAGTCTTATAATAATCTTTCAAACACAAGTTGTCCACCTTCCATTCATGTGAGTTTATGTCCAGACACATGCATGTAGTATTTTGAACGTAGAGCCTTTACCCCCATCACACAATATCTACCGTATCATAACACCATGGTGTAAAGTTTGATTTTCCGGAGGCTCAGTATGAGAATGCTTGCTACGAAACGTCGAACATCATGCATAAGTTTCGAACTTTTCAACGATTAAATCCCAATTTATAGTCTCCAAAGTAAAAACATCGTAAAAAAAAAAGGTTAAACGCCGGCTCGGAGTCACTACATGCGCGCGATCGATAATATTAATGAATGACGTAAATGCAGAAGTTTCTTCAATAGTTCAACATATATACTCGGACTATCTTTAATTAAACTTTCTTATATCTTGAATGAGGTCGTTACATACTTGGATTCGAACTACTCATGCACACAAGTTTCTGAGTTAAAGTGTCACTATAACACACGATCTTTTTAATCTCTGTGCTATGTGCTTGATAACCCCACTAAAAACTTTCTTATCTTATCCAATATATATATTTAATGCATGTGTAAAATATTTGAGCTGGCCTTTGGCCCTTCCCCCATATATACCATAAGTTTACGTGTGTTCCAGATTTTGTCAGCACAAAAGTTTGGGACAAGCTGCACCTGAAGATCACGTGTCCTAGTACCATTTCTTTGTTGTTATGTATGCTTACGTGTACTAGATTTTATGTCTCTTTTCAATAGTACATTGATTTGTAATGTATATATATATATATATATATATATATATATATATATATATATATATATATATATATATATATATATATATATATATATATATATATATATATATATATATACACTTTTGAGCTTTAGCCACTAGATTTTTATTCCACAACTTCATAGTTCAACCACTCATATATGTTTTTCATTTTCTTTTACACAAAGCCAGTCGTATTAAATCTAATCTACTTTAGTGATAAGTGTAACTTGTATTCGATTAAAACGCGATCTTGTTAGGTTTGACGACAAATTATCGAGTCTCTATGCAGTAGTATATGTGTCATGTTAATATAGGTTAGTTTAGAGCATTAGGAATGTTTACACTCTATATCACAATTTGAAACATCTTACCAAGTTTCTTGTAATTTAGACATATCTTGTCATTTATCTAGAAAATAAAACACTTTAATGGCCCGTCTCTATATGATCGAGTCACTTAGATACTTTGATTAACACTATGTTCAATCAATACACCAACTCGATACGTTTTTCCGGAACCATTCTTCGATAATCGAGTCGATAAACAATGATGCAAAGACACAAATAACCAATAGATAGCCTATAAAGAAAGTGCTTATGGAGTAATCATTCACATATCTATGGAGCATTTCTTTATATTTTGTATGTTCATGGTGATGTGCTCTTGCTTCTAATTGGTTGATACCAACTTAGAGTGAAACAAATCACTTATCACTAAATATCATTGGCTTTTTTCTACCTAGCTACTACACCAAATGATCATGACCTTATATTATGTCAATAATTGATTTGAATATGATATTTTACCTTTTATATATATATATATATATATATATTCAATTTTAATTTGAGCCCTAATGTTTTTTACAAAAATTCAGGGGCTATTTGTTAACATTAATGTTTAAATTTTAGAATTAAACATATGATTTAAGTGTTGATTTCATTATAACAATAATGTAAGAATATGGAATCCGAAAGGGTTTTAAAGGATAAAAAATTTTTATATATATATATATATATATATATATATATATATATATATATATATATATATATATATGGTGGGGGGGGGGTTATGTTTCACCCAATTTAGTATATATATATATATGGTGGGGGAGGGTATGTTTCACCCAATTTAGTAGATATATAGAATACCAAAAAAACAACTTTTAGAATATGTGTTAAATACCCTTAAAAAAAAAGGAATATGTGTTGAGTGTTCCCCAATCATTTAAAATTCGAAAAAAATATGTTCCACTAATTTTATTAAGTGATTATCACAAGCTAATAAAATTTTAAATAATTTTGAGAGATAAATTATATAACTATCAAGTATGGGATATCATGATTGGGAATTAATGTCTTTTTTTATTTATTTATTGAAACAGTAACACAACACTAGAACACACATTTTGCCCTCACTAAGACTTGAACTCCGAACATTCGGATCCCTAGGCCTCAATAATGACCACTTGATTTTGAATTATCAATCTACCAACAAAACTTAAGTTGTTGGAGACATATACTAGTACAATCAACACACTAAACACTTTAACACGCTTATCAAGTGAGGTCATATAACAAAGAGTACGTGCCAACATATATGACGTCACGAGAAAAGACATATAAAGGGACAACAAAACCAACAATGAAGTCAACACGAACGATATAAATAGGATATCAATGTTCACGAAAGATTTGAGCTCACGATGTACTTGTGATACTAATTTGGATTATCGTCTCTCCGACATTTAACTTGTTGGAAGATAAATAATTAATAAATTAAACACTTCAACAAGATTTAACCAACGTTCCCTAACATTCGGTTCTACTCTTACCTATAATGTTTAGAATAGATATATGGCCACAAGCTGTGACACAACGAATCACAAAAAGTGCCTCATAGGGAGGTAAGCTACTTGGTGCTTCCGGAATAGCTTATTACCTTATGCAAAATTTACAGCTTCACAAAATAACATTACCTTGTGACACGCCAAATCAAAAAAAGTGCCTCACGGGAGGGGATCTGCACTCCTTTTCTTCTTATTGTAAACGTATAACCAAGGAAGGAGCTAGTACGGAAGATGAGAGGCACTATAAGAAAGACATTTTTTTTGTTACTAAGCTTTTCGCCACACACAAAAATAAAGTGTGGCGAATATATACTTAGTGAGACTCATTTTACACGCTATGTGCCAAAAGTAAGTATACTGCAACACTTTTTTGTGTGGCAAAAACGAGTGTAAAGAAAGTAGTGTTTTTAGAAATGCGAGTCTAACCCCGCTTGGATTTTTATTCATTATATACTAAAAAATCTATATAATTCAGTTTAATTGATCATCAAATCGCCTTAAGTCTAATGACCTGATCATTCAAATACAGTTCACTCCAGACCGTTCACTAGCTCATTACAACCTCAATTCTTGAAGGGTACTTTAATTCATCAAATCATCTTAAGTCGGATGACCGATCATTCAAATACAGTTCACTAACTCACTCCAAAATTCAATTACAGGCCGTTCACCAACTCATCACAACTTCAATTCCTAAAGAGTACTTGAATCTAGCTAATTGTGACCCAAAATTAACTTGTTTTGCATATTTATCAAAAAAAACAACTATATATAGAGAGGTGCCATGTGATTACCTGAGAATGTTGGGACCTCCCAGAACCAGCTATAGAAGAAAGTGGTACATGAAAAGCTTCAGACCAAGCCACCTCCTTCAAACAAGTCGCCGATGGCGTCCCCACCGGTAGCTTCCGGCCAAGAATCTTGCTTTTTCATGAAATGGCTTCTTTAAAAGCTTCTTTTGTTCTGATCTCATTTTATCCAATAACATTTCAGAAATCCCATGATTTATAACTTGAAAAAAACCCCATTCTCTAGAAGCTTTTTCTATCTGATTCTTGCAGTTTTCTCTTTCCAAATAACCATTGTTTAATTGGCTGAGATCAACCAATGGCAGCTCAGTTTCTTCAACTATCAAAATATCATTTGGAAGTGTATCAAAATCATTATTTGTGTTGTTTATAAAGAGGGCTTTGTATGTTTCTATAAATGGTGGATCAGGTGATAGTTCCATGATCAAAATGAAAAATTGATTTTTTTTTTTTATTATTATTTTTTTTTTTGAAACTTAGGGCTAGCAAAAATTTAGGGCTTTAATTTAGAACGAAAGCAGCTTACATAGACGATATTCTTTAGAAGTTTAGAACTATATATAGCATGGGAAGTTATATGCTATATATCTTTGTCTCGAAGTATAAGTCTTTTGAATCTTCATACTTGTTTCATATATATAAATCTTATTAGAATACCAGTAGGGTACATATTTATTGTATTTTTCTTTAATCTTGTCTTTAATTTAGGGTTTATCGTTAAAAATGACAATTTGAACATAGAAATATACAAAGAGGACATCGAAATATTTTTCTGGATAAAAAGGACATATCATTATTCCACTGAAACATTAGATTTAATGTCAGTAATCTTGTCTTTAATTTAGGGTTTATTGTTAAAAATGACAATTTGAACATAGAAATATACAAAGAGGACAGTGAAATATTTTTCTGGATAAAAAAGGACATATCATTATTCCACTGTGATAATGAAACATTAGATTTAATGTCATTAATCTTGTCTTTAATTTAGGGTTTATTGTTAAAAATGACAATTTGAACATAGAAATATACAAAGAGGACAGTGAAATATTTTTCTGGATAAAAAGGACATATCATTATTCCACTGTGATAATGAAACATTAGATTTAATGTCGGTTCCCACTATAGCAAAGCGATGGATTTTGGGTGATTAACGATGGATTTGTCCTTATCACCCAATTTATATTTTCATTTGTCACGATTTCAATTTTCCTCCTTTTTTGTCATTTTAAACTACTCCCCTTTAATTTATTACCCTTGATGTTAGTCAAAAAGTGTGTACTCAACTTTTTTTTATCATAATTTATGATATATCCATGTATATATATACACACACGCGCGCGCGTGAGTGTTAGAAATTTTGAATGACATATTCTCTCATTAATTCAATATGTCATTTGAAAAGTGACATATTTTCTCGTACCATTAAAAGTGTCAATTTTTTTTTTATTTCTGCACCTATTGGGGATTTTCTTTTAGGAACCGAAGAATTTTACTACTCAACATCCGCAAAACATGCGGCCAGAATGTCTCCAAGAGGCGAACTTCCTTTGAAGAAGTCTCGGAATGTAAAAATAATACGTATCGCGCTGTAGAAGATGCGCGTATACATATATAAAGGTGTGCTGGCGTTTTTATAATAATTCATAGATGTTCAAAATAAATATGTATTTATGGGTAAAAATAAAGAAAAATATAAATAATGCATTTGGTTTTATAAAGTACATTTTTACTATGGGAAAAAACTTTTCAATATTTTTAGTACACTAAGTAATGTAGATCTTTATTTTTTCTTTATATGTATAGCACTACTGGATCTATGCATATGTATATGAAAGGGTGTCTATGTCTCCGTTTGTTTTGGATTGGAGTTTTTTTTTGGGGTTGTTTTATATAGTAGTGGATAATAAATATAATAAAAATGATTAAAATAATGATTAGAAAGTTAAGATGTTTTTTTGAAATTTATGTTAATAAAAAAATGATTGACGAGAGAAATTGAAATAAAGAAGTATAATAAATAAAATAATGGTAAAAAGGTAATAAAGTAGATAAAGTGAAATGGTGAGAGGTCATTTAATACTCCTCTACATTCCAATTTATCGAGGTAGTTCTTAAAAAATAATTTGTTCTATATTATTACTCCTATAGCGATTCATTTCCAACGCTGACATTAATAATACTTTTCATTCTTTATCCTTATTTATTGCAATATTATAGATAAAAAACGTAACATTAATTATATCTAAGGACTTTTTAGTCATTTCATTTTAAAATCAATGCATTAACCCACTTTTTTAATATGTGTGATTTTGACAACTGACTCAGATAATTCGGAACGGAGGGAGTATTTTTTATTTGTAGTTAAAGAAATGATTGATAAGAGAATTGTAAAAAATGATCGATGAAGTGATATAAAAAAAGCTAAAAAAAAAACTCTAACCAAAACAAACAGGAGCTATGGACCCCACAAAAAAATCATCAAATATAACATCACAAAAAACTAATAGATACTCTTTATTAAAAATCTTTCCCTTCAAAAGAATATTTGTGTATCTACAGGTGCAGAATTTAAAAAAAAAATCTCGAATCATAGTGGGGCGTGTAAACCCGTTGAAGACAACATAGACCCGCTTCAGTATATATATATATATATATATATATATATATATATATATATATATATATATATATATATATATATATATATATATATATATATATATATATATTGCGAAGTTTCATGTTTAAAATTATGTCCATTACATCTCCATGAGCATAGCTCGATCAGTGGTAGCTAGTACGGGTGTCATAGCGACGAGCGCTTTTACTTTGAGATGAGATTTGGGAGTTCATATATTATATCGACTTCTTTCGGAAAAATAGTCTACACACGGCATTATAAAGATACATCGTCAAAACGCATCGATTTACATCATCCGCAAATGTCAAAAAACAAAGTAAAGAAGGGTTCAATTTACATCATACACAAAGGTCTAGAAACGAGTTCCTGAACCTCAGTCGTTTTGGGCTCATTTTATTAATTTTAAATTTAGAAAATATTTCCATTACCCATCATAGGAGTGTGTGTAACTCCTCCGGCCACGACTCCCATTACTGACCGAGTCTTTTTTTTTTTTTTTATTTATAATTATTTTGCTCTTTTCCTTTTTTTTTAGGGAGTTTTTTTTTATACTAGCTAGGGCTAACATGTTATTTCAAACTCTATAGGTTCAGTGATATTTTTTTCTCTCTTCCCACTTGCATGTTACACCTTTAATTCCTGCAGATTTATTTATTTACCAAAATATATTACCGTTAGATCAATACTAAACAAATAACAAGCGTCAAATTGATTTGATTCATTCTTACTTATTGTGTCTGTAAAAACAATTAACGTGTTAAACCTTAAAGAATTTCAACTTTTTTCCCTTTTACTCTGTATTCTTGCTCTTTTAATACGGTATGCCTTTCGAAATGCTTTGAAATAACTATACAATCTATTCAATTTTACGTCTTATGCGTCTGCCGCCTGGGTTCTCAATTTTGCCCAAAAGATTCATGGGTTTTGCTAAAAAAAATCAGTTGCAAAGCAGTTTTCTGATTTGCTGAATTGTCTCTTTTCATTCCATTTTTTTTCCCCCTTGGGAGTCTTGCTTTGGGTTCGGCCAGGTTCAGTGGTCGTAGAGATTATGATCCATGCTAGATTTTTTGTATTCTTTTTAATAATATATATTATTTTAAGTTATAATGGGTTCAGTGGTTGTATGATTATTGGCTCAGAAGCCCTTCAATTGTCAAAGAGCGTCGTGCCAAATTTCTTGAGCAGTTGGGGTGGTATCCCCAAAGATGATAACGAGGACTTCAGAAATGAGATCAACAGAATAATGGGGAAGAAGGAGGATAATGAGGATGAAGAGGAAGAGGCTTGATTAGGTGTGTTATTGTACACATTAATTATGGTGTACGAAAAAATAATCCAACGTACGTAATTTTTTATATATTTTTTCAACGAGAGATTAAAAAAAGCGGACGATTAAAAGCTGGTATGCGTAACCGCTCTCTATAATAAAATTGCAAATAACACATACACCAAATGGATTGATAGAAATGAGAATTCACATGGATTTTAGATACATGATGAAACGTTTATGTCATGTTTGGATTGATGATATTGAACGGAATAAATGTTTTTATTTAAATTTTATTATGTCGTATTAATGTGTTTGGAGTACGAATGAATGAAATGATTCTCATTCTATCCCAAACTGGATGATAATAAACTCAATCATTGCCACCTCCTCCCGCCATCACTCATACCACCATCACCTATAACCGTACATTGTGTCACCATCTGCACGATCACCCGCTCCAGAAACAGGTGTCACCACCTACCCTACTAATACCTACCATCAGTCCCTATCACTTATATAGGCCATTATTTTTTGACTCGACTTGAGGGTTTATGACCTCGCATTTATGGGATCCACAAAGTTACCATCTTATTTGTCTAGGGCCTCATATGATTTAGTACCAAGTGACTTCTGCAGCAGCTTGAGCCAATGATCTATACTCTGCTTCGGTGCTAGATCCGGCCACTACATCGTCTTCTTGGATGTACAAGAAATAAAACAAGATCCCAGATAAATACAAAAACCAGATACAAATTTCCTATCATGAGGAGAAGTAGCCCAATTAGCATCAGAGTATCCCTGTATATGCAAATTAGAGGAATGCTTGAACTGCAAGCCTAGATGTAAAGTGCCTTTCACATATCTTAGAAGCCTTTTGACACCCTGCCAGTGAAGTTTTATGGGAGCAGCCATAAATTGACTGTGAGTATTGACACTGAAGGCAAGATCAGGTCTGGTGAGTGTTAAATATTGTAGTGCCCCAATTGTGCTTCTGTACAAAGTAGAATCTTGTATCATAGGGCCAGAATTTGGAATGAGCTTTTTGTGGGATACCGTAGGAGTACTGCAGGGTTTGATATTATCCATTCTAAGCTTGTACAACAGCTGTGTGGCATAATGAGATTGAGTAAGATATAAACCGAGAGGCATCCCTATAGGCCTCAACTCCCAAAAAATGACCGATCGAGCACAGAGACTTCGGTGCAAACTTCGGTCCAAACTTGTGGATGAAGGTGGTAATAGCTTCATTAGAGTTACTTGTGACTAGAATATCATCCACATATATGAGGACAAACACGGTAACTTTATAATCTTTAAAAACAAATAAAGAGGTATCGAAGTGGATTGTTTGAAAGCCGAGTCAATAGATAAGTCTTGAGAGCATCAAACCATGCTCTAGGGGCATTTTTAACCCATATGGGGCCTTTTTCAAATGGCACACATAATGTGGCTTGCCAGGATCCACAAAACTAGCTGGCTGGGGCATAAAGATATCCTCCTGCAATATTCCATTCAGAAAGGCATTATTCATATCAATATGCTGTATATCCCAATTAAGATGAACTGCTATAGCCAAGATAACTCTAATGGTTGCTAGTTTAATCACAGGACTGAAGGTATCATGAAAGTCTACACCATAACTCTGACTGAAACCTTGTGCAACAAGCCTAGCCTTGTGCTTGTTGATTGTACCATCTAGATTCAACTTTAATTTAAAAATCCACTTGTCCCCAATAAGTTTCAAATGTGTGGAATGAGGAACTAGATCCTGTTATAAAACTGATGGAGATCAATTCAGATGCAAGAAATAGAAACAGACGCAATCAAATGTAAATAATCAAAGGAGATAACAGAAAACAAGAAGAACACAGATTTAACGTGGAAAACCCCTCTCAAAGTGAGAGAGATAAAAAAACCACGGGCAGAAAAGAGATATTTATTATTATGCACTGAGTTTCATATTTCACACACACAAACAATGTAACAACAACTGTATTTATAGGCACAAATCCACAAACCCTAGCCGTCGGGAATATTTGTCCGATCTCGCATAAATACCCTTACACGTGTCCTCCTTTTAATGACACCGTATAGGCATCACATAACGGGATTAACGGATGTGGGACCTGCTCGTATTCCAAGCACTCGGCGGACTTCACCCCGTCGACGAAGCTCGATGAGACTCCACCCTACTTGAATTGAATACACTTCTCGGTATCCATCACACAGCTGAGTCTTCAGATTGGTTCCACCAAAATGTAGAGTTTAAGTCACTTTACTTACAAATCTCCACCTTGACTTCAACTCTCCCTAGAGTCAAACAGATTGCATAACCAGATGTACTTATACCAGATGCATTCGTCAATGCTAGATGTACTTGTACCAGACTATCTCCACAAAGATCCACTCCACCGATGCGCCTCGGTAAAGTTTCCGAGAAAAAAGATTATAAGCTCGAATATTCGGTAAGTCCGAGCAAAGTGAAACTTACTTTCTTTGAACTCGGTTTAGTGAACATATCGGCGGGATTCTCCTTTGTGACAATCTTCTTCACCACAACCCTCTTCTCATTCCTCGAGAAAATGATACGACATCAATATGCTTGGTTCTCTCATGATGAACCTGATCCTTGGCTAAACATATTGCACTTAGACTGTCACAATATATCTCAGCCTGATCCTGATGCAACCCCAAATCACTGACTAGCCCTTTCAACCAGATGCCCTCCTTAGCTGCTTCAGTAAGAGCCATGTATTCTGCTTCAGTAGTTGATAAGGCTACTGTAGCCTGAAGAGTAGCTTTCCAGCTGACCACTGCATTTCCCAATGTAAACACATACCCAGTCATTGATTTTCTACTGTCAACATCACCTGTATAATCGCATCACGGTAGTACGCTGACCGGACCGATATCACCTCCATAAATAAGACCAACATCAGCTGTACCTCTTAGGTACCTGAATATCCTTTTAACAGCTTTCCAGTGATCCTTTCCAGGTTGAGCCATAAACCTGCTGACAACACTGACTGCCTGAGCCAGATCAGGCCTAGTGCAAACCATGGCATACATCAGACTGCCAACTGCACTAGCATAGGGAACTTTTGACATATACTCCTTCTCTTCAGCTGACTGTGAAGCATAAATAGACAAATGAACATTTGATGCCATAGGAGTATCTATTGGTTTTTGCAGCAGACATCCCAAACTTGGCCAATATCTTACGCACATAACCTGTTTGAGGCAGGGAACAACTTCTTCGACTCCTATCTCTCCAGGATCTCCATCCCCAAAATTTTCTTGGCCGCACCCAAATCCTTCATTTCAAATTCAACACTTAGAAGATTCTTCTGATTTTGAACATCGGACTTCCTTCTTTGCCTATCGGCATGTCATCCACATACGAACAAGATAGATATATGATCCATCTTTCGACAGATCGTAGTAAACACAATAGTCATATGAACTTCGTTGTAACCCCGTTGAAGCATGAAACTTGTCAAACCTTTTATACCACGACCCTTGGAGCTTGCTTCAAACCATACAATGATTTCTTCAACTTGCAAACATAATTTTCCTTGCCGGGAACTTGAAAACCCTCAGCCGTGTCATGTATATCTCCTTATCCACCTCACCATGTAGAAAAGCGAGTCTTCACATCTAATTGCTCAAGTTCCGCATCCCGCTTTGTGCCACCATTGCTAGTAACACTGCGATTGAAGTGTGTCGACCACCGGTGAAAATATTTCATCAAAGTCAACCCCTTCCTTTTGACCGAATCCTCTTGCAACCAAACGACCACTTATACGACCCCTTCGCCTTAGTTATTCCTTCCTTTTTCTTGAAAATCCATTTACAAGTCACAACTCCCTTGTTAGTAGGTTTGTTTGACCAATTCCCAAGTCGATTCTTCAACAATGACTCCATTTCATCTCTCGTAGCGGCATGCCACCGGGATGCTTCGTACATGTCAACTCGCTTTCCTGTAAGTAGTAGGTTCGGCAACCTCTACTTCTTCAAAGGCAACTTGGAGTGTATATCCACCAAATCATCATATCCATATCTCCTTGGAGGTATCCCAACATTAGATCTTCTAGCTGCCGGCGCCAGTGGACTCTGCTCCGATCAATGTTTGTATGACGCCCTACTGAAGTCTCAGTAGGCTGGCTTGGATCAGATTTTTTGTTCATTATCCAGATCAGTATAGTGTTGATTTGGATCCACTGATTGTTGCATATCCATAGACTCCACCTGAAGCTCCACCTGATTCTCAACATTATCAGATTCAGCACTGGTTTCAGATTCAGTGGACCTCCCCACTGATGAGTTAAGCATAGAATTTTCATCAAACACCACGTCCCTGTTGAGGATTACTCTGGACTTTGCTGATGACCGAATTCTATATCCCTTCACTCCATCACCATACCTCACAAACACTCCCTTCTTGGCTCTAAGCTCCAACTTCCCTTCACTAACATGATAGTAAGTTGTACTCCCAAAAACCCTTAGAACTGAGTAGTCAGCAGGCTTGCCTGACCACATCTCAAATGGTGTCTTGAGATTGATCCCGTGTGAGGACTCCTGTTGATTAAGTAGCAAGCTGTTTTTACAGCCTCTGCCCAAAATCTCCTTGATAAACCAGCTTGAGAAAGCATACATCTTACCCTCTCCAGTTGAGTTTGATTCATCCTTTTAGCTACACCATTCTGCTGAGGTGTATTCCTTACAGTATGATGTCTGGAAATACCCTCAGCTGCACTACAAAATAAATCAAAATCCGTCCAGTAGAATTCCAGACCATTATCTGTACGGAGCTTCTTGATTTTCTTGCCTAACTGATTCTCCACTAGGGCCTTCCACTGCTTGAAGTTACTGAATGCATCACTTTTGTTCTTTATCATCACCACCCAAGACATCCTTGAATAGTCATCTATGAATGACACAAAATATCTGTGACCACCCAATGACTCAACTTTTGATGGACCCCAACAGTCTGAATGGATATAATCAAGTGATGCCTTTGTGTTGTGTAACCCTGCTGAGAACTTACTTCTATGCAATTTCCCAAACACACAATGTTCACAAAAGTCCGGATTCTTGACCTTATATCCCCCAAGAAAACCTGCTGAAGAAAGAATCTCGCATACCCCTTTCACCCAATGTGACCTAGTCTCATGTGCCACACCGAGTCTGTCGAGACCGTGAACTGCCGAGGATGCAACAACGATTGCCGATACTGATAGATCCTTGTAATATATACAAGGTTCCCCTATTGATGCCTTTGAGGACTACAATCGAATCTTTGAAGACATTCACCGTCCACCTTCACCCTTGAAATTGAACCCCTTGTCCGTCCATGAGATCGAAAGATACCAAATTCTTGGTCATCTGTGGAACATGTCTTACATCTTTCGGTGTACTAAATTTACCATCCTCTGTCCTTAACTTTACTGAGCCAATTCCCACAACTTTGCAAACCTTGCTGTTGGCCATATAGATTTGACCACCATCCATCTGCTCATAAGTAGAAAACCACTCCCTGTTTGGACAAATATGGTAGGATGCTCCAGAATCAAGTATCCACACATCATTATGGTGTGTAGAGTCCCATTCAACTAGAACCAGATCCTCATCAGATTGCTCAGTAGCCAAGGCTACTGTGCCAGAATTGCCTTCCTGCTGTTTCTTCTTCCTTGGACAATTGGACTTCCAATGCCCCTGCTCCTTACAATAATTACAGACATCAGTAGACTTAGGACCTTTGGACCCTGATTTCTTTTTCTTCATCTGTCCATATCCTTTTCCACTATTACTGCTAGCTACTAGCCCAAAGCGACCGTTGTCGTCCCAACACCTTGTGTCTCGGCTCTCCCCGGCATGTAAGCCGGACCTCGCATCCTCTAAAGCTACGTATCCTTTCCAACTATGAAAGACGCACAAAGTTTTCATATGATGCCGGTAATGACACCAACGGATTAGGGCTGCATCTTCATCCTCAATTTTAACATCAATATTCCTTAAATCAAGTAATATTGTGTTCGGTGTCCATATGTTCCCTCGGTGGACTCCTTCATGCATCTTCAAACCGAACAACCTCTCGTTTCAACAACAACTTATTGGTCGGTGACTTGGTCATATACGGGCTTTCTAGCTTCTTCCACAACTTGGCTGCGGTGTCTTCCTCGGCAACCTCGGTGATAACATCATCGGATAAGCACAACATGATGGTTGAATGTGCTTTCTCTTCCGACCGGCATAATCTCGCCGCATCCGTATTTGGTTTGTCGGATAAAGGACTCCACAAACCCCGTTGTTTCAACGGTGCACGCATCTTGATTTGCCACGGACCAAAACCTGTTCCTTCCCGTAAATTTATCGATTTTCACGTTTACTTGCGACATCTTTCCTTGCTAAAGATCACAACTTTATCACGAGATCCTAGCACCTTCTTTGAAGGCCTTGGTGAAGATGAAGTCGATCGTACGGTTGTTTTCTCTAGAACTCCGACTCCGATACCACTTGTTGAAAAATGATGGAGATCGCTTCGGATGTAAGAAATAGAAACGAAAGCAATCAAACGTAAATAATCAAAGGAGATAACGAGAAAACAAGAAGAACACGATTTAACGTGGAAAACTCCTCTCAAAGTGAGAGAGATAAAAAAACCACGAGCGAGAAAAAGAGATATTTATTATTATGCACCGAGTTTCGATTTCACACACACGGACAATGTAACAACAAGCGCATTTATAGGCACAAATCCCTAAACCCTAGCCGCCACGAATATTTGTCGATATACCATAAATACCCTTACACGTGTCCTCCTTTTAATGACACCGTATAGGTCACATAACGTGCGAATTAACCGATGTGGGACCCTGTTGTATTCCAGTACTCAGCAGACTTCACCCTGCTGAAAGAAGCTCAGTAGACTCCACCCTACTGATGCACGAATTGAATACACTTCTCGGTTTGTCCATCACACGGTTGAGTCTTCGATTGGTTCCACCAAAATGTAGAGTTTAAGTCACTTTCTTGACGATCCCATGTCGATTGTTTTCAAGGGCTCGATATTCGGCCTTCATGGCATCTAACCACCGAGGTTGATTCAATGACTCGATCACCGTGGTAGGTTCGGTTTAGATGAAGAAGAAGCGAGAGGCCGGATAGGAGTAGGTTTTAGGTTTGAAGATACCACTTTTGGATCTTGTTTGCATAGGATGAAAGATTGGAGGTGGTCTTTGGGCCGGTGAAGGAGATGGTGAGGGTGATAGGGATGGTGATGATGGTGATGGAGAGTGTTGGCTGGAAGTGGAATCCTGTAAAATAGGAGAATACATATGTGAGACATGACTGGTGTCTGTACTATGTGCATGGGACATAGGAGGAGTGATATAATCAGATGAATGAGGCATGTTCAAGGGTGTATCAGGACCATTGACAGATGTACTAGGTTGCTCAAAAGAACTTAAGAATTCTGAATAAATTGGGGTGTCAAGAGACACACAGTGACTAGGGGGAGCAGGTTGCACAGCATTTTGCGGATGGTGGAAACCCCGAATGAAAAAGGAAAATATTCCTCGTTAACGCGTCCGGCCTCTATCGCTAATCCACACGAACCCCTTGCCGGAATCCTCCTTGGATTGGTTTTGGAAAACTCCGGTTGCTAGACCGGCCTTTTTCCACCCTCACAAACTCACTATAGGTTGCTCTCTATTTTACACAAGAACTATGAGCTCTTTCAATTTTGATGTACAAAAGAGCTTGACACCTACTTCCTTTATATAGGCAAAGTGGCGCCCCACGTGTTGTGTGGAGGAGAAGAAAATATTTCCCAATAAAATAAGGAAAATCAATTAGATTGATTTATCTCTTTTAATATAATTAATTTTGCCAATATATTATATTGAATATAATTATCTAATTACCATAAATCTATTTTTCCAAAATCAATTAATATCTTATATTAATATTATGGCAATCTTATTAATTAAAGTGCACAATCCAAGTGTATCTTATACACATCAAAAGTGGCGCCCCTATAGTCAACTAATTGACTTCCGGAATATTCTTTAATTAATATAATTTGTATATAATTAATATCTTGTATTTTATTTATTCATAATAAATAAATACCACAATATTAATTTACCATTATAACCTTTATAGTCTAGAGATAAATTTTCCTTATTTGGTCATCAACTATAACCGCATTTTAATCCGACTTGATGTTCATATGTGTGTGACCCGATAGGCTTCCGAATATGTTGGCCGTAGACACAAAGTGCAAATTACTAAAATGCCCTTCATGCCTAACGATCACGGGATAGCGTCTAGCAACACACCGTGACCCCCAATCATCGGAAGAGTCAAAAGCAATGACTATTACCTTTCATGTGAAGCAGTTACCGTGTAACTTACAATCCTATCGCTGTAATAATATCCATACGATCGTATCTCGAGTGTCAAGACATTAACGATCGTATCTTATAATCTGGATATCATGCTCTCTCGGGATAACACATTTACTCCCACTTTGCAAAGATTCTGGAGAGCTAGACATTCCTTATAAGAAGGCCATTTCGGATATTCGATCCCAATCATAGGATACGCGATTCCCAGACGACCAATCATGTATACTCCGCATGTTTCAATATCATACCCAATCACTACCGCATGATCACCCCGTGGCTAGGGGAAATCTCAATAGTGTCAAAGCATGAGAATCCACACCGTGATGCCATGAAGACTCCGGTCAAAAGGATCATTACACAACCGCCACATAGTGTGACACTTAATGTAAGTGGGTCAGTCTAACGTACGCATTCTTTAATACACGTCCACGTACGGTCAAGTGTCCCTACACTTCGATAGACGAGATCTATCTCTATCTTCTAAAAGATAGAGGACATCCAATACGAGCTAGTCTACGATTATACTATCAATGTCCCATTTGATAATATGTAAGACTAGAGACATTTAAGCACCAATCTTGTTATAGTGATTAGAGATTTCATCAACCATAATCACTATCATGGTTTCTCTATCACGATTGATACTAGGGATGTTACTATAAATGTACAACAAATAACATGAAGATAAACAATATATAATAACATAAGTGGTTTTATTAATCATAATAAAGTTATTACATGAACTAAATAGACTGTAAATGACCCGACCCGGTCGGATCCGGTCCAACCCGATTAGGTTTAGGACACCTTTCCAACAGCTATTTGGCTTGAGCCATTAAGGTAATTCCTAGCTGAGTGATGTGTCTATGTTTTCTCTTAGCTTTGCCATTTTTCTCATGAATATGAGGTCAAGGATGTCTAAAGTGAATATCACATTCTTTCAAAGACAGGGAACAAAAGACATATATTCTCCTCCCCAATCGGACCGAAACAGTTTTAATTTTGAGAGAAGGCGGTTTTCTACAAGTTTTTTGAAGTGCAAGAAGGCCGGTAAAGCATCTAATTTAACTTTTAAGGGATAAATCCATGTGAAACGTGTGTAATCATCTAGAAGGTGTATATAGTATGTGAAACCGGACACGGCCGAACAGTCTTGGTCCCATAAGTCTGTATGTATAAGTTACTAGAGGAAAGGTAGTAACGGTTTCGGAACTACTAAAAGGAAAAGCATGATGTTTACCATACGAAAAGCATCACAAAAGATAATTTCATTACGAAGGAAATATTACAACTCTTTATAACTTGACTCGGAATTTTGACGAGATGGATGTCCTAGCCTTTTATGCCATAGGACATCACTCTTAGGTCTACCAACACTACTAACAAAAGACTTAGGTTTCCAAACACCAATCTTTGTGAAGAGAAAGGCGGAGGCGAAATTTGATGAGCTATTTACGGATTTAAGGGAGTTCTCATGTTGAAGAGGCGAAATGGTACAAACCATTGACCACTTTACCTTGAAGCGGATTTATCCTGTGGCCTTGTCCTTAACAACACAACCAAGGTTAGTAAATTCTACACAAAACGGGATTATCGAGAGGTTAATTTAACAATGCTAACAAGATCTTTGGTGATAGTGGGAACATGTAAGATGTGGTTTAAGTGTAAAGTGGAATTAGAAATAGGAAAGATAGTGGAACCAATATGATCAATCTTAAGTTGTGAACCATTACCTACACCCACAGTTTCTGAGCCATTGTACTCATTTCCCATTTGAATTTCGCCAAGATCTGAAGTAATGTGGTTTGTAACCCCAAAGTTTGCATACCAAATGGGGTCATTCAAGGTTTACGGACCACTAAGTATGCGGTGAGATTGAGAAGCTGCCCCGATTTCCTTGACACGATGGATTAGGATTGAAATTAGTGTCAAATTTGTACCAACACTCCACAATAGTATGTCCGTTTGTTGTATAGTTGGCAAGTAGGTCTAGCTCCATTGTTATATCACCCGATCTACCTCTTCCTCTGACCTTCCTCTTGCTGGGTTGAGCCACCCCTACCTCTGCCTTGTCCTTGATAATTGTTGTTGTTATTGTTTCTGCCTCTGCCATGGTATCCATCACCTTCATTTGTCCTAATTGCAGCATTAGCAGATGCCTGAGACAGATCAAGATTTGTAGCAGGATTGAACCTAGATATGAGTCTCTCGTGTGTGATTAGGCGTGCTTGCACTTCCGGCCATGACAAAGCTCCCATTCTAGATGTTAGATTAACAATCACGGACTCGTATTCCTTGCTAGACCACCCAAGGTAGACAATATGAGTTCGATCTCGGTGATAGCGTAGTAGCACTCAATTTGTCAGAGTAGGTTTCATTTGTGCTAGATAGTCTGACATACTCTTAGAACCCTTCTGTGCTTTGGTTAAGGCATCATTATACTCAAGCATTTGGGCTTCACGTTGATTATTGAACAACGGCTCAAAGGCTTCCATATTTCATGAGCGGTTGTACGACCTACCACTTCAACCAAAGCCTCTTGTCATGGAGGCAAACAACCAACCGATCAACAAGGAATCCTTGGCCATCCATTCATCATGAGCATGATTAACGGGAAGAACAATGGACGAGGTAACATTAGGTACCCCTAAAAACTTAGGTGGACGGGGGTGAGTGCCAACAAGAACCCTTCAATTTATGACCTCGATGACATGTAGCACGGTGAATTTCCACAACAATTAATTATTCATATCTAATTTAACTAAGCAACTTTGATTTAGATTACCTCTAAGTGTATGCATAGGAATCAAAGAAGAAAATCCATGTCTGATAGTGAGATGGGAGATCAGGGAGCTTGGATTCATAGAATAACCAACAAGGACTCTGACCAAACCCATAGTAGGTTGTGATATACCCCCTGGAAATCCAAACGAGAAGGTTGTTGAGCTTGGATACAGGCTGGTCATGGCGAAAGCGGTGGAGCCGTCATTTGAATGGTGGTAGTTGCGAGAGACGGGTTGAGCCGTGATAGGAATGGAGCTCATCATCGATCTTTACTAGTTTGGCCGGAGTCTTGGCCGAGAAGACGAAGGTGGTGGCTCCATTGGCCCGAGCACCGGCGGCTCCGATACCAACTTGAAAGTTTACCGTGTGAGCAAGAAATGGTTTTTCATTGAATTAACATCAAAGAGTATTACACCTTATATCACCAACTAGAGAATCTAGTCTATCCTCCTTGGGATTACACAAACATAATCTAAGGGCCTGAAATCTACCACATATGAAACATAAAATATAACACTAGTCACCCTTACATTCACTTATCAATATAAGTGTAAAAGTGAATCTACTTATCTATATCTTTATCACTACCTCACTAGAATTTTTGCTTTTTCCTACGGAAGAATTCGTCGGTATTTTGTCGTAAAATCGTGTTTCCGACGAAGTATGCGTTGTCGGAAAAATGGGCGTTGGAATCGCGTTCTGACAAAATTTCCGACAAATTTAATGACAAAATTTCCTACTAAAGTTCTTGACAAATTTCCGACGAAAGTAGCGACAAAGTTCCTACGAAAGTTTCTGACAAAATTATGACGCATCTTTTGACGAAATTTCCTACGAATGTTTGTGACAAACTTCCGACGAATTGAGTGACGATGTTTCCGACAAATCTTCAGACCAGTATTCCGACAAACTTCCGACGATTTTTTAGTTAATTGTTCCGACGAGTTTCCGACAAACTTTGTCACTAATTTGTCGGTAGCTTTCACTTTATTTAACGCGTGAACAAATACTTTCCAACAGACTACCGACGAAATTCGTCACTACTTTGTCATAAATATGACTTTTAAAATAATTAGTTTTCATAAATTGTTTTAATTCCACCTGTCCAAATGAAATTATGTATCTCAATTTGTAATTCCAGCTACTTGGTCCATAAAAACTAGACACATAATATTTAATAGATGCATAAACCAAGTTTACAAAAACTCTATAGAGATTAGTAGTAAGATCATCAAAGAAAGAGCCCGTAGTTCCACATAGGATTCCCAAAATGAAATAGAGTGCATATCTAATATATATGAAAATATAAATAATCCAAAACCCTCGATGTCGAGCACCATTTGGAGTATGGAGGAAGCCCTGGACTAAGCGCGCAATCTGCATGGCGGTGTGTGGTCACAGACTTCTCTCGCTCTCGGCGGCTCTTTGTCTTTCCTCGGCCAAACATTCACGTACAACGAGAAGGTCTTCACGCAACCTTGAATTTTCCTTTGAAGTTGTGATACTTGTTGAGACATCACCTCGTTTGGCATCGAACATCGAACGCGAAATTGATCCACTAGTGTACTCTAAAGATAAATTACCCAATCCTTTCACACGCCCATGAGTTGGAAGAGATCTACATTGGGAAAGGATCCACGTCTTCGCGCTATCCTTCAAAGGCCATGTAGCTTGAGGCACCTTCAGGACATTGATTGGAGACACAATCACCATCTTATGGAAGACATATTTGAAGAAAATCAGAATGCGTGCGGAAACTTAAATATACTAAACTGGTGTTTATTAGAGATCAATCTGATAAGAGATCAGATGGAATCCAAAAAAGAGATAAATTTGATATTCAAGAGAGATAGGATAGATATCAGTTGAAATATATCATTTCAATAATAATATTTATCTTTAGGTTTATTTATTTGAATATAGTTATTATTTCATTTATCTCCTATATAAAGGAGAGTATTATATCATTTCAATCAATTCATAAAACACCAGTTTAGTATATTTACGTTTCCGCACGCATTCTGATTTTCTTCATGGTATCGGAGCGGGGGCGGGGGTTCGAGTGCGCCCAACGTTGGTGAGCCTCGCCCGATCCTTCTTCCACTATATATATAACAAAAAAAAATCCCCATCTATGCATTTTTTTCCCATTTGCATCACATTCATTGCATCTGGTAGTCCCTTAGTTGATTCATGTGTCCGATGAATTGCATACAACATCCATAATTATTTCACATGCATCCATCGTCTTCATCACGTCCAGGAGTCCGAATAATTTGTTTTTTAATATTTTTAGTTCAGATTTATGGGTGTGTACTTCCGCAGTTCCGCCCCATTAATCGACAAAAAAATAAAAAATAAAAGTTTTCTTTTTTTTCCCTTGGATACAGTCCCGCAAGTCTTTTTCTCGTATAGAAAAAATAAAAATAATTGCATTATTTCATCAAAGTCCGTTTTTGAGCCTAAAAAATAAATAAAATTGTGTCGCATTTTATTATTATTATTTATGGTTGTTGCTCTCGTCCTTCTTTCATTGTTATTATCATTGTCTCATTATCCAGAAAAAAAAATATTGATGCCCAACCAAAAAAAAAAAAAAAAGAAGGCGGACAAAAAAAACTGCAAAGTCATGTGAGAAGCTTCGACAGACTGGAGACAATAAAGAAATCACAAGCCTAAAAGCCAAAGACACGAGCCAAAAGCAAGCCCAGAAGTATGAGATGTAGTAGAAAAGAGTCAAAAGCCAAGTCGTCTTCTCCGTTGATCAAACAAACATTGCCTCCAACCCCCAATGTTTGCGGGATGGTATTAGAGCAGATAAATCTCAAGATAAAAGATGATATGAAATGGAAGATAGGATAGAGTTTAGTTCAAATAAATTGGTTTAAGTAATATTTATCTTTATTTTATATTTAATTATATTTATTTTGAATTTTGGTTTATCTCATTTATCTCCTATATAAATGAAAGTATTGTGTACAATTTTCATATATTCATAAAAAACAGTTTAAGTCTTCCGTCTGTATATTCGATTTTTTTCAATATTCCCCTCATCCTCTTAGGAGGACTCAATGCTTTTGATGATTTTACAGCCTTATAAGGTATGTCTTAAATCCTCTAGATTACCTAGAACGTGTTATCTTGCCTAACTTCTCAACTGATAGGGCCCAAACCTTGCAAAACGCTTATCTTGATCCCTCTCACAAATCGCTTTCATCCATCAACGTGACAAATTAACATGACTGCATTTTGGGTATTCTTCTATCATGCATGCGCGCATACATATGATCTCATATGTAAGCCTGTTCTGCAATGGTAAAGGATATACTCGCATTACCACCCCTCATCGATTGCCATCCACCCCAAGCCTGGCCACAATTTGCTGCCATCCACCCCATCACCCTTACCCTTCATCTCCACCCTTCATACCTTTACCGCCACCGGTGTCATTATCACAAACCACTATCCACGCATGTCATCACCATCCTTCATGATCCTCCATGACGTACGTTAATTAAATATCATGCATCTTATGTAGAATTTTGTCCACTTCATTTATCACGTGTCAAACACATGAATGAACTAACGACAAATCATTCCTTCAATCAAAATTTGTTCGCTACATTGTATTCATGTAACACAAACATGTCATAAAAGACTTATCTCTAAGAACGTTTAAAGAGACAAATTGTTTGTGTAATAGAACGTAGGATAAGTAGAATATTTCTTTCTTTATATACACCGTAAATATGAAGCGGCTAATCATCTTTTGTGGAAAATAAAGGTAAACAAACAAATAGCACATTATATCAAGTTAGGCTATTATGATTAACGGTGCGGATAACCGTTGTGCGTATCAGTATCATTCTTTCTTATATATGTTTTTAAAAGCATTTGAAGCATCAATCATTTATATATGTTTTTAAAAGCTTTTGAAGCATTTATCATTATCTATGTCCTCCATCCCAGGAGTAATCAGGTTAATAATAAACCTACATATAACTCATATGCTATAATAAATAATTTATAATATTCAAATACAGTGAAACAGATTCTTCCATTTTATCATAACACATGATGAATTATAAACAATATTAATTTTCTTAGTTTGACCCACAATGCAAGCCTTTTAGACAGTTGCAAATATTATTTGAATGGTCCACCTTGGGGACAAACTTGTGGCAATGTTAACCAAGTTGCATTCAACTTTTGAAATTTTCATCACTTCTATTAGGAGAAACAAAAGGCGGTGGGGGTGGGGGCTGCTTTCTTTCATATGCTGGTAGTTAAAGTTTTGGAATTTTTACATGTAAGAAAAACATAAATGGTATATCCGTATACAGATATTATTAGGGGCAAGAACGGCCGAACCCTACCGAACGTGTGCGGGGTTCGAGTTCGGCTCGAAAGGTTCGAACCTGGGTTCGGCTCGGCTCGGCCCGAATCGGTCGAACCTTAGTTTAGCGAGGTTCGGCTCGGGTTCGAAAGTTCGAACATGTTCGACGTGTTCGAACATGTTCGAACGGTTCGAACATGTTCGAACCTTATATATATAGTTTTTTTTTTTAAATATACAATAGTTCGAGCCGAACGTGTTCGATACGGTTCGGCTCGATAGACGAATATCAAATACCTAACGTTCGGCTCGACGTTCGAAGGTTCGAATCGAACTCGAATCGAGCTTTTTTCGAGCCGAATACAGCGAATCGAATCGAATACTGACGTTCATTTACAGCCCTAGATATTATTGCCTTTTTTTGGGAGGGGGAGGGGAGGGGGGGGGGGTGTTTATTTTCTTGATAGTTAATCGGATGTATGTAGGGGTGACCAAATGTAACCGGAACCGGCAAACCGGACCGGCGGTTCATGTTACCGGCGGTTCATGTAGCCGGCGGTTCGGTGGCCCGGTGGTTCACCGGTTTTGGGACGGTTCGGGTATTTAGCTAACCGGAACCGGACCGGCAATCGGCGGTTCAACCGGCCCAGCCGGAACCGGTTTTAACCGGCTGGAACCGGAACCGGACCGGCTCCAACGGCTATTTTATTTTTTATTCTTTATTTTTCAACCTTTTCAAATTCATCCTATAAATACCCCATTCATTTTCCGACCTATAAATTCATCCTAATTATAAAAATAATATAATTTACATATATAAAAAAATAAGACAATATATCTTAGGGGGAATGAGGGAGAAGGACAAAAATATTTCATCAATTAAGTAGAAGGACAGTCTTTTGAAACTTTTGCATAAAGGACAAAACTATTTATCCACTATCGAAATTCACTTGTGTTCGAAATTCATCGTTTAAATTCACCGCCGAAATTCAACTGTCGAAATTCACTAATTTTCAAAATTCATTGTCGGGATTCACCGATTTTCGGGATTCATTTGTCAAAATTCACTATCGAAATTCACTCGATTTCGGGATTCACTAAGGAGATTCACCGATTTCGGGATTCACTAAGGAGATTCACTGATTTTCGAGATTCACTGTTTGTCCTTCTCGCTATAAAAATTATGCAGTTGTCCTTCTCCCTATAAAAAATATGTAGTTGTCATGTTGCTTAATAATATTTCAGATTGTGTCATTATCCCTAATTTTCCATATATCTTATGTAATTTAATAAAACAACATTTATAATCAACTTATACTTAAAACCGAATATAAAAATATTTATAAAAAACTATATATTACATTCGCTTTGGTTATTTTATATTACATTCAAATTTAATTAATAGTAATTTGTTATTATAATTGATATGAACAAGTAATTTTTGAAAATATAAAAATAAAATTATTAATTTTTAGAACCGTGATCTGAATCGGAAAGTAACCGTGTGAACCGTTGAACCGCCGGTTACTAAACCGTGATGAACCGGAACAAAAAAAAAAACCAGCGGTTCGGTTAAGGGTAGGGGCGGTTGATCCATTTGGTCAGGCCTAGATGTATGTTTTAAATTTGTTAGATATGCATGTTTACATACATAAATGCATATAAAATTTATATTAAAGTAAAATTTTAAACCATTGATTTTTTAAGACTCGTATGATTCAATATGTTTCACGTTATAATTAATGGCGTCAAAGCATGTTGTGTAAAATATTGTGACTATTTTGTTGTGACATTATCACTACTTTTATTTATTTATTGAGATGCCTTTATAAATATCTTAATGGACATCTTTTCATTTGTTCAAATTCGTCCACGTCTACACCATCAATCAACAAGTTTTTGGCCATAGAAAGAAAGAAATGTAGGTTATATGTTACAATCCAAGTGATAATGAATCACAAAGTGACGAATACTATTAACTGTTAATAAAGGTGACATTCGATCACATCGGTATTACTTTTTTGATGTAGCCTTAGTTCTCCTGTGTATGAATAAGACTCTTTTTTTTTTTTTTTTTTTTTTGTTAATTTTGTGGTAAATGAATCAGTAAGAAGTATCACTTGTAATTTTAAGGAATTGATGTCATATAAGGTGTATTATATCAATAACGTATATATGTGTTGATTTCTTTTGTTTTTGAACACCAATAATTTAATTAAGAAGATTTTATTTGCACGACATTGAAGTTATAATACACTACACTACTTGTATAACACATTATAATCGTTCTTTTAAAAAGTCAAATTTTAAATCGAAATCGACTTTCCATGCGTAAGTGTCGAATGATTTCGAAAAATCGATATTTGACTTCTAAATAGACTTTAAAAATATCGATTCAGTGTGGTGTGTGGTATGTGAGGTGTACTGGTAAATCAACGTGGTGCAAATAAATGATCCTTTTATTAAGGGCCTTATCAGTCAAGATGATAGGATAGCCAAGGAGTGACAAGACAACAAAGTGAGTATCAAACAACCGATCAAAAGAACCAACAAAACGCCCATCAGTCTTGTTTATACTATCTAAAGGATGATCGTTCTATATGTTTCAATCTAAAGCGTGACTATCACATCTGACATTAGTCCATGAGAAGCTAAGGGTTTGAGTTTCCCCAAAAGTGTCCTCCTCTGTGGTTATCATGGAGTTGAAGATCAAATTATTCATACGCTTCAAAAGGCTCCAACAAGTAATTTTCTTTCTTGCATCCCAAAGCTTGGAGAGCTTGCTTTCTCTCACGCATAAAGGTGTGAAGAGTTGGAAGGGTCATCAATACAATGAAGTATCATAATGAAAACTCCACCAAGATGAAATTTTGTCCCGAATCTTAGAGGCAAATGAGCATAGAAGAAACAAATGAGTTTCAACCTCCGGAACCAAGTTCCAAGATGGCATAAGAGGCTATTGACCGCGTGTAAGTCGCTTAATATTAGCAAGATGACTAGGTCAAACGAGTGAAGGTCGATCCTACAGAGACTATTATTTATTTACGTTAAACACAACCACAACTTATAGGTCAACCGGATAGGGTGGTCATTGACTAACATAAGAGAAAAGTAAATAACAGAGGTGCAAATAAACCCATGGTCAATCATATATTGAAATGGCATTAACGAAACTATTCACAACTAATTTCCCCTTAATCCTTATATGATCCGTATTTGTAGTTAAGCTACGGATGCAGTCTCCTAATCTTATCTACTTCCACTGTAAGGACAGTACACGTCTCTATGCAACTAACATCATTCGTTGGTTGTATTAGCCCACAAGCATTAAGTACTAGAAAGTGCCGGCTCAAGACCGAGAACCTCCCTAAACAGCTATCGACTATGACTAATACGTTCTTAGAGATCGATCCAGACTGTGTCCTAACTAACACTTCACTAACAGTCATTGGTGTTAATTTACGATGTACGACAAGAAGATTGGCCGGATCTAACTTTGTCGTGAATTAAACTTGTCAATCAACGTAGTTGACGCCGAACCACGAATTAGGGTTTACTAGGTATCTCGATTCGGCGATAAAGACCGTCGCCGAATCGAGAGAATGCAACCCATAATTCTGCGTTTAATATGAATGAATCGAATAATAAAGATTAAGGTTCGTTTAATTAATTCATATTTGATTAGATGCAAGCATAATCAAGATCTTTCACAAGAACGTACAATCATGAATCTAAGATGCGAAATAAAATATTGGAATATATCATACCCATAACGAAGAATAGATCCACTCCTCAATTCTCTCTCTCTCTCTCCCTCTCCGGCGATCATAATTGATCCGCAACGAATATAAACTAAGCACAATTCAATAATGAAAGCCTCATGACTTATTTGCAAAAAGAAAATAAAAGCAGACTTTATTAACCAAAAGACAACATTGTATCTAGTTGATTAAAGAAAGAAAAACAATAATGATTGACGTAGATCAAGTGATAATAAAATACTCAATGACGTAGATCAAGTGATAATAAAATACTCGATCACCATAAACCAATACTAGCAAGAGGACTAGGTCCATCGTAGTATAATGCTACAAATAATCAAGGTCAATCCCACAGGAACCAATTGTGGGTCATTTATATACAAAAAATTAATTATTCATGTCAAGGACACAAAGCGGTCTACGACCAACAAGAGACAAGAAAGATAAAGGACACGACACAAACAACGTAATTAACCTCCCCAATTATTATGTTATCATTTGGATCTAGAGATTCTATATAATTAAGCTAGACTCGATGATGGGAGTCAACTTTACGTGATTCCGGTGCATTTTCCACCCCCGTTTATCCCATTTTTAGCACATTCTCGGTGTTTTTAGACCATTTTCGGGTAATATCATGATTTTAAAGCACAGGGAGTAAATCCATCGCTTTGATGGTTTGCTACCTCTTTTTAGTGATATTAACCCATTCCCGAGCACTTTTACCCTCTGGAATCGTTTGTGTGTGTTGTTCGTTCATGAGATTGTAGGGTCTAGGTGTCATGAGAACCCAGAAGGCAAAGATTTATGATGAGAAGTATGATCAAGGTGCAAGAATGAGCCAAGGAAGAAGAAAAATGAAGAAAAGGAAGAAAAATAGTTGGTATCTTCACGCTACGTCCTGTTCAGAAGCAATTTGACCTATGATGGAGGCATTTTCTGGTCATGGTCTCTTCATGAAAGTTCTATATAATTGAAAGTGATTTCCAACGCATTTTGAATCACTCAAATCGGAGTTCTACACGCGAAGATATCATGGTTTTACTGTAGCCAGAAAACAACAACGTCCCAAACGTGCGTTTGAACATTTCAAACGTGCGTTTGGAACTGTTTTTTTTCATACAGAGAGTTAGGTGCTGAAACGCGCGTTTGGGGACCTCCAAACGCGCATTTGGGGCCATTTTCTACAGATTTTTGCCCCTATAAACACCCACTTCCATCGAATTTCATCACATTATTCTCCCATCTCTTAGCTAAACTATACCCACTCTTTGCTCGAAATTGGTAATGGATTATTCCACTTTCTCTTAGCATAGATTAGCATAAACATAGCTTAATTATTCCATTTCCAAGCTCAAATTCTCATTCCAACTTCTAAGTCACCATCTTTTAATTAGTTCTTCAAAGTGTACTTTTTGGATCTCAAATTCGAAATTCTTGTTTCTATGGTATATTTCTTCTCTCTTTTACTTATTATGGCTTTCATTTACTGTTTTATGTATGTTTCGATTAGTATAATGAGTAGCTAATCCCTTTTCATAGTCGAATCATGTGAAATTTGGTGAAATCACCCTTTGGGTGATGAATTTGGGAGTGTGTAGTGCTTTTTATTGTTGTATCTTGCATATTTCACGTCTTAGAACTTGTTATAACGGATTTGGGCTAGATTAGCTACCTAGGTCAAAGTCACACACATCAATCTAATGAGTTGTTCAGATAGAGAGATGTGGGAAAAGGGGTTCTAGGATCGCAGCGTAGACCCGGCTTAGTGGTTAAGCCCGGGCCCAAAGTGAGGTTACTTGTTTTGACGTTTAAGCGGATCTAGTGCATAATATGTCTTGTTAGTGAATCTTCTTTAGGGAAAGGTAGTTAACTTGGCATAAGGTGTTAGGAGGGAGTTAGTTTGCCCACGGTTTCGAGTCTTTATAAATTGTTTTTGAAGGGTGAATTTCCGCTCAATCACTCGACAACTATTAATCCGATTCGTATTTCTTTTATATTGGCTACGGGAGTCATCCCCTAAACTTGACTTAGTTCCGGGTAGGACACTAGATCACTGTGCTACATTACATGACTTCACCTTTTGGTCTCATTCTCATATAACTTGCACGCTTACAATACTAGGGATGCCGATATTAACCGTATTCCTCACCTTGGCAACATTCCTGTGGTTAGGCGTACTTCCTAGGCGATTGCATCAGTCTCCGTCCCATTAACACTAACTTTTTAGGTATCATGTTAATATACGACTTACGTATAATTAGATGAGCTCAATTCCCTAATACAGAACATATCTAGATCTCGATGAAAGTCCCGGAAGATCAATTCATGAGCCGACCTAGGAGCCCTATATTGGTATTTTCTAATCATACGCTAATTAAAACAGACGAGCAACGTAGCCGCAGCCATACCTACTAAGATAAGAAATTCTAGGTGGACAATCACACCATAAAGACGTGGCTAGATTGACGCGGCGAAAACCTAAATCTTAGCATTTCTACATACGTAACGGATAAAAGTAGAGATTCATAAAGCAATTATATAGATCTACTAGAAACACGATTGTTGATCAAAGTAAAGTCATACATAGGTCACGAGACATAGGCGTGGGCGTATGGATCCTTATAGACGAGGAATCCCCACTGCCTCACGTCGTAATCCTAGATCTACATCATTTAACTAAGAACAAACAATCTCAAACGTTAAACAACAATTGGGGGGGAATCTAATTACAACAAACAAAGAAGAAATAAATACAAATAACTCACATTATTGCTGCTGGAAATTTGTATAAAAACTGCTCTGAGGAACTAAGGATTTGTGTTATGAGTTGTGTAAAAAATGACTAATGAAAGGGAGTTTATATAGGCTGTAAAACCGACTTAGAATAGCCGTCAGCCGACCTAATTCGTAAATCCTAAACCCTAACGAGATAGAAAACGTGTCTCCAAAGTAAGGGCAATTTGGTCAACTCCACTTAAAACCCATTTAAGCTAGAATCGGGGGTAATCAATAGGTAATTAAAGGTATAAAGTTGACCGTCATCACATACAAAAATCGTAGCCCTAATTCCTCCTGTATAGTGTACAAACCGACCTAAGGGAAAACCTATTCCTTGGAGGACAAGAAAACACGTTCTGGAACATTCTGGGAGGCTCGTTTAGTCGGCGGCAGCTCCCGACTAATCGAGGGCATTTTTGTACTTTTTCTTCTACGGACTTAACTTGGAAGATTCTAGAATTCCCTAGGCCCAATCCTTCTGTCCACTCCGCTCTAGAATCTATTCGTAATGCTACGCCCAAGTTTCGTTACCAATCAGATTCTCGGGTCCAATCTCCGCTCGAAACACTTCAACCTTCAACTCCGTTCAGTTATTTATCAATTGATTCTCACATTCAGTCCACATGATGCTCCATACACTCATTCATCTGTCAATAAAACCATAGCACACATAGTAGCGTCTATTTACGGCAATAATAAGCATAATACCAATTTAGTCAGCCCATATGTGGCTTAATCACATTTAGCTAATTAACACATTATTTCATACATATTATCACCATTGAGAACACAAATCCAAACGTATGTTGATGGTAAAATATGATACCAAGTTGACCGTCATCAACTACCCCCAACATAGCTTTTGATCGTCCCGAGCAAAAACCAAATCAAACAAATCCCATAAACAATTAAAAACTAATTAAGAACAGACTCATTCCAGAATTCTAAATAAGATGAGGGTCAACGCATATCCATTAGTTATCCATTAAGCACTATCTCGTAGAAGAACCGACATGTGTGTGCAATAACTCTCAAACGACAGTGACGCGGACATAATAACACTATATCAATAATGATTTCAGGCAAAACGTGCATTATCACAAATCCATAAGTTCCCCATTAATCATCACCAACCAATGCATCAATGTGTCGTGTGATAAATCTTTTGTGATAATGCATTCAAGAAAAGAATGAAGTTATAGCGACCCCACAACCTTTACTTATCAATGTGCACACTCGCTCCTCTTGTCTTTAGACTCAGGCAAACAACATGAAACATTACTTGGGCAGGGCGGAATTGGGGACCGAGTATTACTCTTAGGTCCTCGTTTGTTTTATTTTTATGCGAGTTCATGCCCTTTTTGCTATAAGTTTGCTTCCCTCACTAACTTTATTATATTATTTATATAAAAAAATTGGGCATATTTCTCACTACTTTTTCTCTCACTCTCGCAAGCCCGTTGTATCCCGTTTTACCTTTTGTGGCCTCATTGTTGCTACCCTTATCTTACAACAATTGGTTAAAGTATATCTGCCGACAAATATCGATTCTCGGTCTATGATAACTCTGTTAGATATAGTGTGTCCGAAAGACAATTGTTGCTTGTCCTTACGGGCAAGTGGGAGATTGTTGGAAGTAGCGTCCGAAAGAAAATTTATGTAATTGTTTTTATAATTAATAAATGACAGATTTATTCTCATCTTATTATTTGCTTCGTGCTTATAAGTAATACACTACTGAAAACCCTAAGTCGTATCATATGTAGCCATAT
This sequence comes from Gentiana straminea, assembly GCA_036785695.1. Taxonomy (NCBI): domain Eukaryota; kingdom Viridiplantae; phylum Streptophyta; class Magnoliopsida; order Gentianales; family Gentianaceae; genus Gentiana; species Gentiana straminea. The sequence goes on along the minus strand of JAVUPR010000099.1, from coordinate 2,701,855 downwards.
AACTTAGTGTGTGTCACATATGAGGATTAAGTTTATGGTGATACACTTGAAATATTAGCCCGTTGTGAAGTTAATCAAAGTATGGGGTCTATTGATTAAACCACCATTAATGCGCCCAGAACACTTTATGGTGTGATCGTCCTATCCGGACCGTCGACATTAGTTGTCTAAGTGGGGCATTTATATATGATGATAGTCATATAGGACTGGACCGATTTAATCTGAGTTTCTCATATAATTCCGTGATTGAGAAATCTTATTAAATCACAAGATGATCATATATGGATTAAACTTAATCCCGAAGTGATTACGTACTCTACTTGTTTCGGGATAGGGTTTGATGTGTTCGTTAAGGATCGCTAAGAGGCGCGGTCCGAATCGGTTTCACGTTGACACTATTCCGGAATGAGTGAGAAGTGTGTGTCTCACGATATGGAATACATTCCTTCCTACGGGGAAGTAGAAAGACAATCCCCTTATTTGTTGATCCTAGAAACGATCGATCGGCCGAGTTCGTATTGGTTATGAACTAATTGATCACTAGTGGGTTAATGGTAAATAAGGATAAGTTGTATTGAAGAAGGTTTACGGAAATAATCCCGCTTCGTTACGGATAGTCTATGAAGGGTTAGTCTGTATGTAATGATTATATCAATGGACACTTATTGACTAGACACTTTGGGAATAAGTTTTATCTATAATCGATAGAGTTCAGTTTCGGATTTATGGTGGTGTAATTCCGGATTTAATAAGTTGAGTAGAAATATTCTGTTCGATGAATATTTTATTCAATTTATTGTAGCTACTGGTTATAGGTCCATGGTCCCCGGGTTGGCTCCTAACACACGAGTGTTTTCTCGTTTTTTGGAACCTCGAGAATAAATTAAATAGTTGGTCTATTTAATGAATATGCAATATTATTTAATTGGTAAATGATATGTAAAATAGAAAATGCATTTTCTATTAAAATTTAATAACATGTGAGGCACCACTTCTGGGATTAATTGGGAGAAGAAATTTTCCTAGATTATCTCATTTGTGTAATTAATTAATTATCTATTTGTTGGATAATTAATGGAAAAATAAAGTGATTGCTTTTTTAGGAATTATCTCTTATTTTGTAGCGAAAATATCTTTTCATTATGGGAATAGGTTTTTGTGGTGTGAAAATGATAACTCTCTTAACTAGTTATTTTCCTATATAAAGAGAGTTCCTAATAGCAAAATACCTACAACAAAATTGTGCCACACTCAAATAGAAAAGGAAGAAAAATTAGTTTCTTGCCTTAGTCGTTAAAAGAAGAAAAAACTAGGGTTTTTCTTGTGCATATTCGAGGAGTTTCTACGGCGAGGATCGACGTCCACCAGTCGTCGCTAGGAAATACAACCCGGAAGATTGTGGCTCTCCTTTGGTCGATTTTATCATCTCTCTCCGTTAAGGTAAATCTTCAACCTTCTCGTTGAATTAATTAGTTGTGTCTCATATCGTAAATCGCATAAGCTTCCGCTGTGCAAAGATCGAGTGTCTCGATCGGTGCTATTACTCCTAGCAAACTCTTCATTTTATCCAAATACTTCTCACTCAGATTACGTGCTCAAAAATTGAATTCAACGGTAAAATAATAGTCAATAAGTCACTATTTCATGCAACATAACACATGCTCATTCTTCCATACTAAATTGAATAATGCGTCATCTATACTAAATACTGAAAATGTGAGTTCTACGTGTTTAAAAAGGTCGATTTCACAACAAGATAGATGATTAATAAACCACTACTTCAAATAGTTGACAAACACCTCATTCATAATCAATGAATTAAGTATGCAATTAAGCAGTTTCAATGGTTTAAGGACTCTATTTCATTCAATTCATTGTAGCAAAATTCATAAAAGTAAGCGTAAGTGTGTGTCTCAATTTTTTTCAAACTAAGTGTTATGCCTACCCCCATTTTAAAAAGTAGGAAGAATAATAACACTTAGCTTTAAAAATTTGAAGAACTTGGCTAATTGTCTGAAGCGAATCATATCAGTGAACTGGAACCAAAGTTGTCTCATCCCAAAGACTAATCTTCACTAGGTCAGCTAATACAAACAATTTGTGCACAAAGGTCATTAGTACCGCAAGACGCGAATAAGTAACAAAATAATTATGTAATGTGGCAGTAAATAGCACAACAAAAAAACAAGAAGTGCAATAAATAAATTAAGCTAATACATAACAACCTTATTACTTAAACACAACAAAACTATTACAAGACTCCAAATAAAAATAAAAAGACTCAGGACTCAAAATAATTATCAAATAATCATGCGAAGTAAAAAAAAAACTCCCGCACATCGCTTGCTCAATAGCCTTAGGAACATGGCGATGAAAAAAAAACCTTCACACTTTTATTCAATTGTTGAAAAGAAAAAAATTAACAAAAAAGGTTAACTACAAATTAATGGCTATGCCTAACAATTAAATGAAAAGTCCCCGGCAACGGCGCCAAAAACTTGATCGCGTGTAAGTCGCTTAATACTAGCAAGAGGACTAGGTCAATCGTAGTATAGCAAGGCGAGTCAAGGTCGATCCACTTCGACTATTATTTAATTATGTTAAACACAAGCACAACTTATAGGTCAACCGGATAGGGTGGTCATTGACCAACATAAGAGAAAAGTAAATAACAGAGGTGCAAATAAACTCATGGTCAATCATATATTGAAAATGCATTAACCAAACTATTCACAACTAATTTCCTCTTAATCCTTATCTGATCCATATTTGTAGTTAAGCTACGGGTGCAGTCTCATAACCTTATCTACTTTCACTGTAAGGACAGTAGACGTCTATGTGCAACTAACCTCCTTCGTTGGTTGTATTAGCCACATGCATTAAGTACTAGAAAGTGCCGGCTCAAGACCGAGAACTTCCTTAAGCAGCTATCGACAATGACTAGCACGTTCCTCGAGATCGATACAGACGTGTCCTAACTAACAACTTCACTAACGAGTCCTTCGTGTTAATTTACGATGTACGACAAGAAGATTGGCCAGATCTAACCTGTCGTGAATTAAACATGTCGATCAACGTAGCTGACGCCGAACTATATAATTAGGGTTTACTAGATATCTCGATTCGGCGATAAAGACCATCGCCGAATTGAGAGAACGCAACCCATAATTCTGCGTTTAATATGAATGAAACGAATAATAAATATTAAGGTTCGTTTAATTAATTCATAGTTGATTAGATGCAAGCATAATCTAGATCTATCACAAGAACAATCATGAATCTAAGATGCGAAATAAAATATTAGAATAGATCTTACCCATAACGAAGAATAGATCCACTCCTCAATTCTCTCTCCCTCCGGTGATCATAATTGTTCCGCGACGAATATAAACCAAGCACAATTCAATAAAAGCCTCATGACTTATTTGCAAGAAGAAAAAAAGAAAATAAAAGAAGACTTTATTCACCAAAAGACTACATTGTATCTAGTTGATGCAAGAAAGTATAAGAATAATGATTGCATACAAAAATCGCAGCCCTAATGCCTCTTATATAGTGTACAAACCGACCTAAGGGAAAACCTATTCCTTGAAGGACAAGAAAACACGTTCTGGAAGATTTTGGGAGGCTCGATTAGTCGGCGGCAGCTCCCGACTAATCGAGGGTATTTTGTACTTTTTCTTATGCCGACTTAACTTGGAAGGTTCTAGAATGCCCTAGACCCAATCATTTTGTCCAGTCCGCTCCAGAATCTGTTCGTAATGCTAGGCCCAAGTTTCGTTACCAATAAGATTCTCAGGTCCAATCTCCGCTCGAAACACTACAACCTTCAGCTCCGTTCAGTTCTTTATCAATTGATTCTCACATTCAACCCAAATGATGCTCCATAAACTCTTTCATCTGTCACTAAAATCATAGCACACATAATAGTTTCTATTTAAGGCAAATAACGCATAATACACGGTTAATATGCGTAATACCAATTTAGCCATCATGGCCAAATTATAGTAAACCACCTTTAACCGAAAGAAGTACGGGTCGGTTGTCTTCTACAACGAAGAATGTCGTATCCCATGAGAATCATCTCGTATTTAGTTTAGGCTCACAAATATTGTTGGAAGTAATAAACTATAGCTAAGAAAAATAAAATAATAACTTCGAATCAATGGATAAAAGGAATAAATAAAACTATGGTCGAAACACTACTCTTAACACCTCTCACAAAGTCACTAGGAACGAGTTTAAACCTACCAACCAACCAATAGCTTTAATGAATGTGTTTGTGGGTGCAATCTCCTAAAATAGTTCCTAAGAGCTAATACCACAACCTAGTTTCCCCCAAATTAAAATAGAAGGGCCGCCCCTATTTTATGCTCTTCCCCGCATCAAATTATTAGCAAAAAAGGGTGTGGACCCCCCAGTAAATGCGTATTCCTATTTTCCTCTATTTGACTTCTTTTCGTTCCTTTTATTTTATTTTTTTATTTTTTCTTTAATTGAAGAAAGCAAACGGGCGAGACGTACTGATGCTTCATTTACCAATCAATGAAATTACAAAAAGTGGATAAAAATCTATTTTCCAAACGTTTAAATTTGAGTAACGCGTTGATAGATGAATTGGAATTATATTTCATTGATTGATAAGTTTACAGTATAGTCGTATATATATACACTTATGGAAGATTCTGGAACTATGGAGAATAATACACAATAAATACAAATAATCCTAATACGCCCCCTCAAGCGGGGCGAGGTGGACGAAGGCCCAACTTGGACTTAAAATGTGTAAACGGAAGCCGAGAGAGCGCTTTAGTGAGGGCATCGGCCGGCGGCCGCCCTCGCATTGTATTATCGCCTACATCAAACTCCCGAATTGCGCTTTTAGTTGATTTTTTTTTTAAAACATACTTATTGTTAGATATTTTTTCATAAATAAATATTTCGGTTATCGTTTGCTACGAGTTGCCGTACGAATTAATGTTATCGCAAGGAGTACATCCATTCAATGCATGCATCAGTTCATGAAGGGATATGCATTTTCAGATACACGCATTTTCGAACTGATATGTACTTACCATTTTGTGTAAGGGTTGCGTGCTTTCATCCGGTGCAAGGAGTACATCCATTCGTTTATGTACTTGCAACCTATAAAAGACATAAGTATGAAGACGAAAATCCATAAATTTGACAACATCATTTGAAAAATTTTGAGTGTTCTCGGGTTTGATTCAAACAGTCATTTTGAATCAAACACCCCCATGTATCTCGAAAGAGATTTTCATTTGATCCCTTAGTGACAAATCGTGTTGGACAAAACATCTCTTAAAAGAAAACGTTATTAACGTGCCTTGGAGTTTCTAATTCTCTGTCAAATCCTAAGTACTACATTTTTTTCCAACACTTATCGCATTTTTAACATCCGTATATGCAAAAAATTAATAAAACTTGTTTATATATATATCTATTTTTTTTGGGTCAAGTAAATTTTTTTTTATTAGGGCCTTTATCAATTAGAATAAAAACAAATTTGGGCCTCTACCAAAAAAGAAAATTAACATATTTTTTTAGGTTGGATCGGATTAAATCTACACGATTTTTTTTCTTTTAGCGAAACATGTACCGTTGGGCCTCCCGACGAATGGGCCTAAGACCCGGGTCTCGAAGGCCTTAGGGGAGGACCGGCCCTGGCATCGGCAAGCGATCAAAGACTGGACACACGGGGAGACACGAACGAGGCCGCGGCCGAACATGATCACGGATGAAGTGATAATCGATGGCGACATGCTTCATACGGGAGTGAAAAACAGGATTAGCACACAACTGAGTAGCACCAACATTGTCGCAAAAAATAACTGGAGTAGTAGCAACAGAAAACCCAAGATCAGCCAGGAGATAAGTGAACCAAGCAATTTCGGCGGCGGATCGCAACGAGCGATATTCGGTTTCGGTAGAGGAACGCGCAACGTAAGTCCGTTTCTTAGAACTCCAGGAAATAAAATTTTGACCGAGAAAAACCAAATAGGCAGACGTCGACGAGTAACCGGCATCCTGATTCCCACACCAATCAGCATCAGAGAAGGCATGAAGCGTAAGCGGGGACGTAGCGAACAATAGGAGACCATCATGCAAGGTACCAGCTAGGTAACGGAGAATACGTTTAACAAGCGACCAGTGATAATCAGAAGGAGCGTGCATTAACTGAGAGAGCTTGTTAACCGCATAAGCAATATCGGGGCGAGTGAACAGAAGATATTGTAAAGCACCCAGAACCTGACGATATTGAGTAACATCCGAATGCGGGGGAGAAGCCATGTCACTCGATGTAAAGGCATCAGAAGGAAGCGGAGTGGAGACAGGCTTAGAGTCCTGCATGTTAACCTGAGAAAGGAGCTCATGCGTATATTTTGTTTGAGTAAGCATGAGACTATGAGCATTAGGGGTGACCTCAACACCCAAAAAGTAAGATAAAGGCCTAAGATCCTTAATAGAGAACCGCTGTCCAAGAGCATCAACAACCTGCTGAACCTGAGACGAAGAGCTGCCAAGAATAATAATATCGTCAACATAAACAAGCAAAATAGTAATACTAGAAGAAGTCCTAGCAATAAATAGGGGAGAATCTGCAGCAGAATTGACAAAACCAATAGAGAGAAAAAAAAAAGTCCGGAGTTCATGATACCAAGCCCAGGGAGCCTGCTTAAGCCCATAAATAGCTTTATAAAGCTTGCAGACGTAAGTGGGGCGATCTGAGTCCTCAAAGCCCGGAGGCTGAGTCATATAAACATATTCGGAAAGTGAACCCTGCAAGAAAGCATTATTGACATCGAGTTGACGTAGAGACCAACCCAAAGAAACCACAATGCTGAGAACCAGACGAACTGTAGTAGGTTTCACCACATGGCTAAATGTCTCAAAATAATCAATACCGGGCCGCTGGTTAAAGCTTTTCGCTACTAAGCGAGCTTTGTAGCTATCTATAGAGCCATCGGGATGGCGTTTAATCCGAAATACCCACTTGCAGCCAACAACATTAAGACCAGACCCGGGGGGAACAAGAGACCAAGTGCCAGTGCGCACCAGCGCATAAAATTCGTCAGACATAACGAGACGCCAATGTGGACCGGTGAAAGCCTGTTTAACAGTGGAGGGCTCAGTATCAGAATATTAAGAATCCAACTGGGCAGTAAGGTTAAGGAGCTGGCGAGGTTTAAAGATTTGATTGTAGGACCGAGTAACCATGGGATGCGAGGGTGGTGGCGGGGAGAGAGATGATGAGGAAGAGGGTGAAGATACGGGTGAAGAGACAAGTTCAGGGGAGGAAGAAGGTTGGAACTGGAGAAGGAGGAGGGAGGGAGACGGATGGGGAAGAAGGAGGAGGAGGGAGATCCGAATACAGAGCAGGAGAAAGCAAAGTATCAATGGAAGGGAGATCAGTATCAGAAGGGGTGGTGGCAAAAGGGAACAGATCCTCAACGAAGCGAACATCATGAGAAACATACATGCGGGCACTAGAGAGATCATAACACAGATAAGCACTATGTGTGAGGGAGTACCCAAGAAACACACACGGTACGGAAGATGAGTCCAAACTTATGGTGATTGTATGGTTTAACCCATGGGTAACAAAAGCGACCAAATACACGCGGCTTAGCATAGTTAGGAGGGGTGGAGTAGAGTTTTTCGTGAGGGAGAGCATGGCTAAGGTTTTTGTGGGCATTCTCGTTAATTAAATAGACAAGAAAGTGTGATGGGAGTCAACTTTATTGTACTTTGGTGTGCGCTTTAACCCCCGGTTATCACTATTCGGCATGTTTTGGGTAGAATTAGTCCTAATTAAGAGTAATATCGATAGTTATATGCACGGGGAGTTAAACAGTCATATCGATAGTAAACTCCGCCTTTTTGACGATATTTACTGCTTTTCCGAGCATTTTTGTCTTGCGGAATTACGCGTGGTGTTTGTTCGTATATGTTATTGCAGGACTTAGGTGACTCGAAGACCCGGGAGGCGATATTTTGGAATGAGAAACATGTTCGTGGCACGAAAGTAGCATGAAAGTGGAGAAAAATCAAGTTTGGAGTGAAATCAAGGCAAACGGGCGTTTGCTCGACCCAAACTGGCGTTTGCAGCAAGGTTAATGACACTTTGACCAAACTGGCATTTGGCTAGTTCAAACGAGCATTTGCAGGAGTGGCATTTGATACTGAAAGTTGGCTTAGAAGACAAACGAGCATCCAAATTACCCCCAAACTAGCGTTTGGATGGGTTCAGCTCGAATACTGAACTCATATTCAGCAAACGAGCGTTCAAGACAATTCAAACGGGCGTTTGCCCTCAAGACATGATCCATGAACCAGCGTTTAGGATTAGCCAAACACTGGTTCACTGAAGAACAAGCCCTAATCAAGAACCAGATTTCTAGGCAGACGGCCGTTCGCCAGGAGGCAAACGTGCATTTGCCCTCAACAGCAGCGAATTTTAACCTAGCACTATAAATACGCAGCTCATTCAGCACTTTTGCAACTCTGGCCGACCTTAGGTAAATTTTGGGCAATTTTGGTGTGGTTTTTTTGTGTAGGTTTATCATACTTTGGTCTGTTGATTCCTTAGTTCACATCCTTTGATTCTACGCACACTCTACAGCTTAGATTTCCGTTTCAAGATCAAAGATTCGTCTTTTTGGAGGATTATTTCTTCGTACCTTTTATTTGGATCAGATTTTCTTCGATTATATGGTAATGAATTATTCTTCTTTTATTAATTCTAGCACGATTTCCATTCTTATTTCATTTATTAGTATGATCATGAGTAACTAATTCCATGTGTAGTCGAATTATGTGAAAGCGAGCGAAAACCCTAATGGGAATGAGATTGGGAGTTGTGTAGTGTGTAATTGAATGTTTTAACGATTATTCCATGTCCTAAAACTTATTATAACAGCTTTGAATTAGATTGATCACCTGGTTCACTGTCACACACATCGAACTTATAGATGTATTTTGCGGTGAGATGTGGGAAAAGAGGTTTTGGGATCGTTGCATAGATTCGGCCTAGTTGTTAGGACGGTTTCCAATACAGAGGTTTGTCATCTTTGTTCGAGCAACTCTAGACCTTAATCATGTTAGGATAATTGGTTTTCTAAAGGGAGAGTCGGTTAGCTTCACATAGGGTGGTTAGATCGAGTTGTTTATACTAATCACTAGAATTAGGAGTTGGCACCCGTGGATGTCGTTAAACTACATAGGATAGGTAGGTCGGTTAAGACACGCTCCCTGTCAAGTCCTTCCTAAGGGGTAAAAGTAGCTCGTGGGATCATAGTTCGGCGATACTCGTTAATCTCTAGTTAAACACCGCTAGTATAACTGTTTATTTCTGCACTAGTATAAGACCTTTCCACCTTTGATTGACTTGAACCAAGTTACACGTCAACTTTGGTTCTTAGACTTACTCCTCGTGGATTCGACCTTGTGACCACTATACTCCCGTTGACCCGATAGTTGTCTCGGATTTTATCTAACGAAAAATAAACAAGTAATAAAATAAATCCGGTTTACCCCAAGTGCAGGGATCGTAGTATAGAGGTTAATACCGGAGTCGAGTCCACAGGGAATCGGGATTGTCTATCTAGTTTTTAACTAACTAACCTAAAGATGTCACAACTACTATTACTGAAATTATGAGAAAATAGAAACGATTAACACGTGATAAACTAAAAACGAAAATAACAAAAGTAACTGGACAGAAGATCGGAAATCTAAAGCCAAGAAACGTGATTACGAACCAAATTATCTAAAATAATCTATTCTAAAACCTAAACATGCAATAAAAAGTATAACTTTGCTAAACAATTCAAGTTCAAATGATTTTTGATCAATAGTTTAACAAACGAACAAGCAATTGATCCACCAATTCTATACCATTCAATTTCTCCTTTAGATTATCTAGTGATGATTTAACAAAAGTTGTGATTCACCTATCGTGGGTATGAATTTCTAATCTCTTAGATAATTCGTTTATTAATCTCTTATCTTTCGATCCTAACGATTAACGCTTTTAATATCAAAGGTGTAAGATTTCTCAATCTAGTAACCTAGAAATTAACCTAACAACTCTCATTATTTTTAGGTTAAAAATCTAATCCTGACTATGGTGATCTAGGTTTAACAATAAACTCTCATCAACTATTAAACATCAAACATGCAAAGCATCCATCGATAAAATTGCATAATAACAATGAATTAAACATAGAAAAGATACAACTTTTAATAAAAACTCACAAGATAATCCAAAGAGAAATCAAAGTTGATAGAACGGCTTTACAACGCTTGTTCCAAAGAGCTCTAGCCTCTATTCATCGTTTGATCACTTGAAATTGCTACTAGAAAGTACATATAATTGGAGAAATTTATCTAGGAAATAAAAAGCATAAAAGTTGTTTATGAAAGGTGGAGAACACAGAAAAATCGCCCCTTAGGGTTCTTGTGGCCGCCAAGTGTAATTAGGGTATTTTGTGTCTAGAAAAACGCGACTATAAATAGGTTTTTAAGTCGGCTTTTGCTAAGTCGGCTGCTGGACGCTCGTCCAAGGGGTTGAACGCCCGTCCAGTACGCATAAAATCTTCGAGTCGGGCCGAGTCATGATCAGACGCCCGTCCTATGTAAAATTGGACGCTCGTTCGGTAAAAATCTTAAAACTCTGAATCCAATGTTCCTCCCTGGACGCCCGCTCATTCCTTCACACGCCCGTCCAGCTGGACGGGACTTCAGACGTGCGTTCAGGTCACTTCACATCCGGTTTTTCATCTCTATCTTTGTCCGACTTCATCTTCATCCTTTTTCTTTGATGTAAATCCGCACTTGAACATCTTTTAAACCTCTTTTAAGCCAAATTCTTGTATCTACAAGACATCAAAACATTGCAAAGTGTAAAATCCTTCAAAGTGATAGAAAATCAACAATAAAATCTCATAATTCAACCAACTTTGCGATTAAACCATTCCAAACCTCGCTTGCTTAATAAATCAAGTAAACGTTCACTTTCTATGCAAAACATTGAGTATAGAGGAAAATTGTCACGAAATAGAACGATATAAATCATAGAAAATCACCCTAAACAATAGTCCGTCGGTGAAAGTTAGCGGTTAAGTATTTTGCTATCACAAAGTCTTGACCGCATAAGACCGATAGGTGATAGGCATGGATACATGAGTAAGAAGAGTGAGAGACGTTTCGACTATATGTAAATGACGGCGTTCGAAATACCATTGTGTTGCGGGGTGTGAGGCGGGGAAGTGTGGTGGGCAATACCATGGGAGGATAAAAAAAAAAAAGGCGTAAGGCAATGTATTCAAGCCAATATCGAGTAAAGCGTTTTAATTTGGGCATCAAATAGATTTTCAACATAAGGCTTAAATTTAAGAAAACCGTAGATACATCAGATTTATGAACGAGAGGATAAAGCCAAATAAAACGCGTAAAGTGATCAACAAAAATGACATAGTACTTATAACCATCAATCGAGTAAATGGGTGCAGTCCAAACATCCGGAAAAAAAATGATATCTAAGGGACGGGAAGATTGCAAAGTAGATTCAGTAAAAGGAAGCCTATGGCTTTTATTACTTAAACAAGCATCACAAGGAAAGGAAACAACGGATGATAAATCTATACAATTGTTTTTAGCTAAAAATTGAATAATCGGGAAAGCTGGATGACCACACCGACGATGCCAAGTCGAGGTAGTCGTTTTATTGGCAGAAAAGGCTAGCAAAGGACTGGGGGACCAAGTGTAGACACCATCTTTAGCCTGGCTCTAGTGGAGGCATCGACATGTCTTCAAATCCTTCACCAAAAATGAATCAGATAAGAAGTCAATGGAAACTGAGTTATCAGAACAAAATTTTGAAACATATAAAAGTTCTGGGATAATTGGGGAACACACAAGACATTAGATAATCGAAATGAAGAAAGAGAGGCAGAGCCAATATGACTGATAGTAAGAGAATGGCCATCACCAATAATAATATTGTCCAAACCTGTGTAGGGATCATGCAGGGACAAGAGATTGAGGTCATAGGTCATGTAATGAGATGCACCACTTTCGAGAAACCAAGAAGACATAGCTTGAGCCGGATAAGCCTGTGGAGGTAGAGGAGGTCTCGGATTTGAGGGAGGGGTAGGTGGACGTGGCTGTTGTTGGAAAAATGGGTAAGTGGGGCATCGTTTTGCGGAATGGCCAAAGACTCCACACGCTTGAAAGTTACCTTGATATGGACGAGGGGCTCGGGTAGGAGGTGGTTGTGAACTGGGAAATGAGAGGGAGTTGAAGACATGGGAGAGGACTAGGAGAAGGAGGGTGGCGTGGTGGGTTGTAAGGAGGGACTGGTGGCTGTATGGGACTGCAGGACGTGAAGGAGGGTTCGGCCGAGGGGGGGTAATTGATCGCGTGTGCAATTCACTAATACACACGATGTAATAGCAAGAGTACTAGGTCAATCGTAGTATAGCAATGGCGAGTCAAGGTCGATCCCACAGAGATTATTATTTAATAATGTTAAACACAACCACAATTCATATATCAACGGGATAGCGGTGTTCATTAACCAACATAATAGAAAAGTAAATAACATAGATGCAAATAAACCAGTCATCAATCATATATTGGAAAGGCATTAACCAAACTATTCATAACTAATCTTCCCTTAATCCTTATCTGATCCATATTTGTAATTAAGCTACGGGTGCAATTCCTAACCCTATCTACTCCGACAATGGCAGTAGATAATCTATACGCCAGCTACTTTTTTAATTGGTCCGTAATAGCCCATACGCATAAAGAACTAGAATTGCCAATATTGAACGCTAACTCATACCGCAAACCCGCCTAGACAGCTGTCGAGATTGACCAAAGACGTTCCTAGGGTCCATCAAGATATTATCCAAACATAGCACTTCACTATTTGTATTTCATGCTAGTTTACGAGGACATGCAAATAGTTGATCAGGCTACTAACATGTAAATTAAATCTATCGATCAACGTAGCTGACGCCGAACCACAGAATTAGGATTTACTAGGTATTTAGATCTAGTGATAAAGACCGTCGCAGATCTGAAGAGCGCAACCCCTAATTCTGTGTTTCATATTAACGAATCGAATAATAAAGATTAAGGTTCATTTAATTAATTCATAGATGATTAGATGCAAGTATAATCTAGATCTAGCACAAGAACAATCATAAATCTAAGAAAGAAATAAAACATTGGAATAGATCTTACCCATGACGAAGAACAGATCTACTCTTCTATTCTCTCTCCCTCCGGCGACTCAAGACGATCCATGAAGATCGTAAACCAAGAACAATTCAATAATGAAATAATCATGACTTATTTGCAAGAAAGAAAAGAAGAATTTATAACCAAAAGACTACATTGTATCTAATTTATGAATAGATCTATGAATGAATGATAGGATGAATGGAAGGGAAGATGAATACAATTTCGCAGCTCTTAATGGCTTTATATAGGTGTATAAACCGACTTAGGGGTAAACCCAATACTTGGAGGACAAGAAAATGCATTTCTGGAAGATTCTGGGCCTCGGTAAGTCGGAGGTACCTCCCGGGTTACCGAGGGTATGTTCGTCTTTTTCCTGCTACCGACTTAACTTGGAATACCCTAGGTCCAGATTCGGTATTTGGACCATAACTTGGCCTACGTAACTCCGATTTGGGTGATTCAAAGTGTGTTGGAATCCTTGTTTCAGGCCCTACAACTTTTATGCAGAAGTCCAAGCTCAATTCGTCTTTTAAAGCTTCGTAAACTGCATTTAAAGATCACCAATCAGATTCTCGAGTCCAATCTTCGCTCGAAACACTTCAACCTTCAGCTCGGTTCGGTTCTTTATCGATTAACTCTTATATTCAGCCCAAATGATGCTTCAAACACTAATCCATCTGTCAATAAAACCATAGCCCACATAGTAGCTTCTATTTCTAGCAAATAACGCATAAAATACACGGTTAATACGCATAATACCAATTTCATCACCCCGGACGTGGCTTAGTGACATTTTGCTAATTAACCCATGATTTCATACATATTATACCCATTGAGAACACAAATCCGGGGTGGATTGATGGTAAATAATGATACCAATTTGACCGTCATCAACTACCCCCACTTTGCTTTTGATCGTCCCGAGCAAAAACCAAATCAAACTAACCCCATAAACAATTACAAACTAATTAAGAACAGACTCATTCAAGAATGATAAATAAGAAGAAGGTCAACACATATCCATCAGTAATCCATTAAGCACTGTCTCGTAGTAGAACCGACGTGTGTGTGCAATAACTCTCAAACAACAGTGACGCAGACAGAATCACATTATATCAATAAGGATTTCAAGCAAAACATGTATCATACAACAATTCATAAGTTCCCCATTAATTATCATCTACCAATGCATCAATGTGTCGTGTGATAAATCTTTTGTGATAGTGCATTCAAGAAAAGAATGAAGTTATAGAGACCCCACAATCCTTACTTACCAATGTGCACACTCGCTCCTCTTGCCTTCAGACTCGGGCAAACAACATGAAACCTTACTTGGGCTTGGCGGACTTGGGGACCGAGTCTTGCTCTTAGGTCCTCGTTTGTTTGTTTTCATGCGAGGGTCGTGCCCTTTTTACACGAGTTCGCTTCCTCACCGCCTTTATTGCATATCTATTTTTTTCATTTTTTTTCATATTTCTTTTTTTCTGGCAGATTTCCTCACTATTTTTTTGCTCTCTCTCACTAGCCCGTTTTGTACCGGTTTACCTTGTTTAGCATTCAAGTTGCTACCATCCTCCTACAACAATTGGTTAAAGTATATCCACCGAAAAATATCGATTCCCGATCTAGGATAACTCTTCATCTCATCCAAATACTTCTCACTCAGATTATGTGCTCAAAATTGAATGTAATAGTAAAATAATAATTAATAAGTCACTACTTCATGCAACATAACACATGCTCATTCTTCCATACTAAATTGAATAATGCGTCATCTATACTACACACTGAAAAAAATGAGTTATACGCGCTTAAAAAGGTCGAGTCCACAACAAGATAGATGATTAATAAACCACTACTTCAAATTGACAAACCCCTTATTCATCATTAATGAATTAAGTATGTAATTAAGCAATTTCAACGATTTAAGGTTTTTATTTCATTCAATTCAAAAAAATCGAAATTCACAAAAGTATGTGTAAGTGTGTCCCAATTTTTTCAAACTAAGTGTTGTGCCTACCCCCCACTTTAAAACTCAACATTGTCCCCAATGTGAAAAGTAAAGCAAAAAAAAGTTGGAAGAAGAAGAACACATAGCTTTGGAAAATAGAAGAACTCGGCTAACTGTCTAAAGCAAATCATATCACTGAACTGGAACCAAAGTTGTCTTCTCCAAAAACTAATCTGCACTAGGTCGGCTAATACAAATGATTCTTGCACAAAGGCTAGTACCGCGAGACGCGAATAAGCAACAAAATAATTATGTCATGTGGCAGTAAATAGCACAAAGAAAAAGTGCATTAAACAATTAAGCCAATACATAACAACTCTATTACTTAAACACAACAAAATGACTTAATATATGACTTCAAATAAAAATAAAAAAGACTCAAGACTCAAAATAATAATCATGTGAAGTAAAAAAAAACTCCCGCACATCCTTTGCTCAACAAATTTTAGGAACATGGCGTTGAAAAAAAACCTTCCCACTGTTATTCGATCATCGAAAAGAAAAAAAACATATAAAATAGGTTGACTATAAATTAATGGCTATGCCTAACAATTAAATAAATAGCCCCCGGCAACAGCGCCAAAAACTTGATCGCGTGTGCAATTCACTAATACACACGACGTACTAGCAAGAGTACTAGGTCAATCGTAGTATAGCAATGGTGAGTCAATGTCGATCCCACAGAGACTATTATTTAATAATGCTAAACACAACCACAATTCATAGGTCAACGGGATAGCGGTGGTCATTGACCAACATAATAGAAAAGTAAATAACATAGATGCAAATAAACCGATCATCAATCATAAATTGGAAAGGCATTAACCAAACTATTCATAACTAATCTCCCCTTAATCATTATCTGATCCATATTTGTAATTAAGCTACGGGTGCAATTCCTAACCCTATCTACTCCGACAATGGCAGTAGATAATCTATACGCCAGCTACCCTCCTTAATTGGTCCGTAATAGCTCAAACGCATAAAGAACTAGAATTGCCGATATTGAGCGCTAACTAATACCGCAAACCCGCCTAGACAGCTGTCGATATTGACCAGCACGTTCCTAGGGTCCATCAAGATATTGTCCATACATAGCACTTCACTATTCGTATTTCATGATAGTTTATGAGGACATGCAAATAGTTGATCGTGCTACTAACATGTAAATTAAATCTATCGATCAATGTAGGCGACGCCGAACTACGTAATTAGGATTTACTAGGTATTCGGATCTAGCGATAAAGACCGTCGTAGATCCGAAGAGCGCAACCCATAATTCTCGCGTTTCATATTAACGAATCGAATAATAAAGATTAAGGTTCGTTTAATTAATTCATAGATGATTAGATTCAAGCATAATCTAGATCTAGCACAAGAACAATCATGAATCTAAGAAAGAAATAAAACATTGGAATAGATCTTACCCATGACGAAGAACGGATCTACTCTTCTATTCTCTCTCCTCCGGCGACTCAAGACGATCCATGAAGATCATAAATCAAGAACAATTCAATAATGAAAGACTCATGACTTATTTTCAAGAAAGAAAATAAGAATTTATAACCAAAAGACTACATTGTATCTAATTTATGAATAGATCTATGAATGAATGATAGAATGAATGGAATGGAAGATGAATACAATTTCGCAGTTCTTAATGGCTTTATATAGGTGTATAAACCGACTTAGGGGTAAACCCAATGCTTGGAGGACAAGAAAACACGTTTATGGAAGATTCTGGGCCTCGGTAAGTCGGCGGTACCTCCCGGGTTACCGAGGGTATGTTCATCTTTTTCCTGCTGCCGACATAACTTGGAATATCCTAGGTCCAGCTTCGGTACCATAACTTGGCCTACGTAACTCCGATTTGGGTGATTCAAAGTGTGTTGGAATCCATGTTTCAGGACCTACAACTTTCATGAAGAAGTTCAAGCCCAATTCGTCATGTAAAGCTTCGTAAACAGCATTGCAAGATCATCAATCAGATTCTCGAGTCCAATCTTCGCTCGAAACACTTCAACCTTCAGCTCGGTTCGGTTCTTTATCGATTTACTCTTATATTCAGCCCAAATGATGCTTCAAACACTCATCCATCTGTCAATAAAACAATAACACATGTAGTAGCTTCTATTTCTAGCAAATAACGCATAAAATACAATGTTAAAATGCATAATACCAATTTCATCACCCCGGACGTGGCTTAGTGACATTTAGCTAATTAACCCATGATTTCATACATAATATACCCATTGAGAACACAAATCCGGGGTGGATTGATGGTAAATAATGATACCAATTTGACCGTCATCAGTAATGGGCAGCAAAAGCAGTGTAACCAGGTTGATGGACGACAGCTTGATGTTGGAGAATACTAGCTTCATGATTGAGGAGTTTTTCATGCAATTCGGGAAGGGTAATTAGAGTATCACGAGCCTGAATTGCTCTCGATATTTCAATGTATTCAGGCCCCAGATTTTTCAAAATTAAATCAACAAGATCTTCAGGATGCATAGGTGAATCCAAAGCAGCAAGTTCATCAGCCTTTGATTTAATGGACGTAAAATAAGAGGAAACGGAAGAATTACCTTTCGTGATGGATCGAAGGTGCTGTTTTAATTGTTTTATCCTACCACGACTTTGCTTACCAAACGAATCAGCTAGAATGGTCCATGCCTCGTGCGCAGAGTGTGTGTGTGCTGAATAATGGTGACAAGATCCGGTGAAACCGACCTCAGAAGAACGTTATGAATCAACGAATCTTGACGAATCCACAATTCATACGCCGGATTGGGTGAGGAAACTCCATCTGCGGTAACCAGTTGGGACCGACAGGATTGAGAGCCATCAATGAAACCGAGAAGTCCATGACCGGTGAGAAGAGTGGTCAGTTGAAGCTTCCATGCCGTATAATTTGTATTGGTGAGTTTAGTGGGTGCGTGGAGGGTGGGGTTAAGGGCAACGACAAAGGATATTGCGGGTGAGGAAGGAGGCGGAGTAGTTGTTGCAGCGGTGTTAATGCACGGTTGAGAGGTGCCGGAAGAAGAGTTGGCGGTGGACATGGCTAGAAGGGGCTGAAGCTAGGGCGGGAGGAGAAGGGAAGAAGAAGGCGTGAAGCAGATAGGGTTTAGGGGCTGAAAAAAAGAAAACTGAAAACGAAAAATAATTGGAAAGGGAGAATCGGATTCTCAACGCTCTGATACAATGATAGATGAATTGGAAATATATTTCATTGATTGATAAGTTTATAGTATACTCGTATATATATACACTTATGGAAGATTCTGGAACTATGGAGAATAATACACAATAAATACAAATAATCCTAATACGCGTCATTTTCTCGTACAAACTCCGTTTTGGACGATTTTCGTATCGTTGTGCTCCTCGTCACGCCCTCTATCACGCCGCACCCATCACAAATAAAAACAAGAAAACCCAAGCATGACAAATGCCAATAAAACGCACACAATTCACCTAAAAATATGGAGATTTCGGACGTAAATGCCCTATCGTCTCGTGATTCAACCCGTGGTGAAATGTGCCTATAAAAACACTTAACTGCCTCAAAATTACATCGAATAGTCTACAAAAAGGGGGTAAAATGCACACGAAATTATAGCAAAGTTGACTATCATCAAGCCACCCCCGACGTGGCTTAATCACATTTAGCTAATTAACCCATTATTTCATACATATTATCACCAATGAGAACACAAATCCAGGGTAAGTTGATGGTAAAATATGATACCAAGTTGACCGTCATCAGCTATTGAGGTTGATGCCTCTTTTCGAAATATTATGAAGGGTAGGTAATATGTGTTGAGTTTATTTGTTGAAATATGTGTTTCAAGATGATATGATGTGGCTTTGTGATATATGATTATGTTTAGTATAGATAAACTAGATTATGTGCGATGCATATGATGATTGTAGAAAATGAACAAAAACTGCAGAAACTATGAAGATGAACTCATGAAGAAGATGAAGAAATTTGAAAAACGGAAAGGCGGGAAAAAACTGATTTCATTGATCTTGATTGTATTTTCAGAAGTGAAGTTTCTGGATTACAATTGAGCCTATATATAGACTTCCTAATCATCTAATCGATAGCTAAGTTAGTTATAACAGCCTAATTATTAACTACTAACAGACTTAACCGCTCTTCTACACAAGTGTTCGACGAAATACCTAAAAGAACTGAACATATATGCATCAGTACATCAACTGAACATATATTCATCAGGTATGCGGATGACGTACGATAATGTCATATGCGTGTTTAATATATCCTTCATAACATGCTGGGCCAGACGTTGATCATATGACTTGACATAAGTGGTTTGGGGTGTGTGTAAGTCTGTAGCATGAACTATTGGTCAAGTGTTCATATTTTATCAAAAGAGACTCTCTTTCAGATGAGATAAAATGTAAGTTTTGATGGCTTCTTTTCCCCTTTACAAACTTTATTATGGGCGTGAGGCATTTGATAAGTGTTTATGGAGCTTGGTGAGTCACACGAATAATTGGGTTGGCTGTCAAAACATTCGATATTTATCATGAAACTAATTTCGCATGCATAAAGCCAGAGGTAGACCTAAAGCCAAGAGGAAGGGGCCTATGGCCCCATTGAGATCCAATATTTTTTTTTTTCTCCAGTATTGAAACAATGTAATTTTGTTGTAAAAAAAATATAAATATATCATTGGTGTCCCTGGTGAATCATTATCTTTATTCCGATATCTACGTTGAGTAAATTTTCTGGATTCATCACCGTATAAAAATTGTTTGTGCACGACTAACATGATTTTTTTAAGACACAAGAATAATACTCTTTTGGAGCTGTAATAAAACTGACCAAATTTTCAAGGCCATATGACATATACATTTGGGCCGGGCCTCGAATTACGACCTTAGGTAAAATATAACCCTCAGCCCACTGATGGTGTATGTATGTCATGCTAAGGACCATGCAAAAAAAAAAAGGTTTATAATAATGATTAAAAAAAAAAAATTGGACCATAATCTAAAGGGTTCCCACTACCCCGTATCTTGTTTAGGAAAATCATCATAAGTAATGGCTTTTCTCCGAGAAACAAAAAGATTTTATTGAAACCGGACTAACGCTAAAAAAATTACAAACTAAACGCCGGACAACACCAGAAAAAGCCGGAGCTCCACCCGGACTAAAACAAACAAATTTACAAACGAAACAACAGAAAAACATGGCACAATAACAACAAACCAAGCTATCAAGAACAATGTTACTAGACGTCTTTATAAAGGAGTGAAGTAGCCCATGAGGCCAACAACTTCACCCGTGACACTGAAAAACTATGAAAAAACAAAAAAGCACCGGCAACCCAGTTTCGTCACTCGCCGCCACCATCGTACGGTACAGAGGACTTGAAAGAAAAGTTCGAACCTCCCTGATAGAAGGCAACAAATCAAAGGAGGTGTAGGAGAAACGCCTTTGGAGTGTTGATGGTAATTGCAACCCAACTCCTTGTATATCCGTCCACTCTATCTTATAGGGTAGGTATTTTTTAAGATAGGATATGACACGGTTTTGATATTTTAAAACCCTTTATAGGCGTGGTTGAGTATGAATATATGTTTTCATTGTCATAATACTCGTTCGACCACTATATAATAAATATAACTAAGTATATTTGAAAAAAAATAGAAACTTTGGTTTCAAAATGCTAGAAAGGAAAAAAAAAAAAAAAAAAAAAAAAAAAAGCTGTTACATTATTTGACGACAGAAAGAAAATATTGAAGAAAAAGAACAAACCAATCAAGGAAAGATCAACACCTATCTTCTCATAGCATACTGAAACATTACGATGAGGATGTTGATGGTCATCTACCTTGATCTTACTAATAAATCTTCTATCCTACCTTGACGACGAACGACGAAGGACAGCGCACAACCCACTGCCGCCTTTTCCTACCTAGAGCGTCTTCCACGTTTATTTATCCTACCACTCAAATTTTTGCACCGCCTTCCCTTCATCTACTATAAGTACTCGTAATTGTGTCGGTCATGTACCAATTCGCATTTGTTCTTGGTCTTCATCTGCATTGACATCCTACCTTGGTAAATTCCTACACTGCTGCTGCAATTTCGTCGTTTGACACATTCTTTTCTCCACTGAATTGCAATGTTGCTGTTATTGTTTGATGATGCAGCCTTGTTGATTTTTTTTTCCCCATTTCGATACTGCAGGTATCTTGTGTTCTTGTTCTGTTGATTGTGCTTTGTGTTTCACCCTTCTCAGCGTGTTTAAGGTACATTCTCTGCTTCGTGGTCTTCTTTGTGGTTAAGGATAATCGCTTTGGTTTATTGTTCACCAATATTGTGTCTTTAGATGCTTCTTTCTCGAATTTCTGGGTTGTTTGGAATTGGATAGGGAAGTTTTTTTTAACAAGATTCTAGCTTTAGATTAATCTTTGTTAATTTCAGGTTTTCGTTTGGATTGCATGTGTGTTGGTACCTTTTTTTGTTATCTTTCTTTCAAAATCCACCAAGATGATGACTTTGTTTTGTGGTTGTTTGATTTCTTTTTTCAATTGCATGTTATTTGGGTAGCAAGATGGTAGCTGTAGATCCTTCGTTCCCGCTTCAATTTCTTTTTAATCTTGCCTTAATAACCGTTCAATGTTAAAATCTCGCTTTTTCCTCAACTTATTTTCTCGTGCCTAAGCGATTATTGTTTTCTATTCTACCATGTGGTTGTTTAATTGGGATTTTAACTAGCTTTTACGGCCCAAATCGCATTGCATGTTCCAAATCTTTTGGTTGTTTCAGTTGCATGTGTTTTTTTGGCTTATTTTTGTTGTTTTATTTTTGTTCTCGTTGTCTACATGGCAATTATCTCTCCTTCATCTTTGCCATTTTTTTTGCTTGTATGGATGATTGTGTTAATTTTTTTTGGCGTGTTTGGTTGCTCGCTTCTCCTTGTTTTTTTGGGTCGGTGTTAATGTCATTCTGATCATAATCATCATTCTGTAAATTCTGATTCTGCAGGTTGCTTCTTCTATTTCAGCCTCTCCATCCTCCTTCTTTTTAAGGTACACCATGTTTCCTGTTGTTTTTACTGCATTTTGTCTCATTCTGCATGTCTGCGTGGTTGTTTTTTCCCCTGATTCCAGCAAGATGGTGGATTGTGCTTCTCCTTTATTCATACAATGTTTTTTTGGAATTGCATGTTGTGTGGAGTCCTGATTCGTTATGCTGAATAGGTCTGAACTCAACTGTAGGCTTCAAGATAATGAACCAGACTGATTGTACCTCATACTGGATTAAACTTCCTTTCTGCTGCTTATAGAAAGTTCTCAAAAACCAACCAACAAGGAATTTTATCTTAGATTGAGAGTAAAAAAAAGGGTACAAGTGGTAGTAGCTGATCGAGCATCTATAAAATCGTATGTAAACCACATCAGATTGAATAACCTTATTCAGATTCTGTGTCTTACAAGTTTTTAACACCTCTTAGACATGGGGCTACACATTGTTCAATGAATTTCTATATGAATGAATATTTATGTCTGTGTTTGTTAGTCTAAATTGTTTCTGCAGCTTATAATGTAGGCTTCAAAATAATGAATCAGACTGACTGTACCTCATACTGGATTAAACTTCCTTTCTGATGCTCATAGAAAGTTCTCAAAAACCAACCAAGAAGGAATTTCTTCTTAGATTGAGAGTAAAAAAAAAAGGGTACAGTGGCAATAGCCTGATCAGGCATCTATAAAATCGTATGTAAACCACATCAGATTGAATAAGCTTATTCAGATTCTGTGTCTTACAAGTTTTTAACACCTATGTGGTTAGGAATAGAATTGAATACTATAGCTGTAAATTAATGGAAAAAGAACAACGTAAGGAGATAAATGAAAAAAAATGTAACGCATATGTTGAAATGGACGCTGATAGGTTCAGTCCTGAGCTTTAATTATCTGTGTTGACTGTCTTAGGCTGTTGTATTGTTGCACCTTAGTTTCTTAGTTTTTTCAGACCTTATGTTTTTATTGAATATATATTGTTGTCAGGCCTTTTTTTAATCAGTGGCAAGTGCATATTTACATTTAAGTTGTGAACTTGTATCTACGCGTTCTCAACATTCACTGGTTTTATCTAAAATTTGCAGGTTCGTTTGTGCTGTTGCTCTCGTTTCCAGCCGCAGCTGTGTTACGTGAGGTTTGGCAATTGGTTA
Source organism: Gentiana straminea (assembly GCA_036785695.1). Taxonomy (NCBI): domain Eukaryota; kingdom Viridiplantae; phylum Streptophyta; class Magnoliopsida; order Gentianales; family Gentianaceae; genus Gentiana; species Gentiana straminea. The sequence continues at coordinate 2,678,350 of JAVUPR010000099.1, read as the reverse complement.
AGGTACTTATCTGCTTGGTTTAGCTGCTTTCTTTTTTGTTCTTTTCTGTAGTTAGGGGTACAGAAAATAAGACAGCAGCCTATTACATGTTTTAGGTATTCATATCTATTAATTAGTTTGCTGTTCTGCCTTAGCCTATTATGTTTTGTACTCTGTGCCATACCTATTGTGGTTAACAATAAAATTGAATACTATAGCTCTAAATTAATGGAAAAAGAACAACGTAGCGAGATAAATGAAAAAAAAACGTAAGGCATATGCTGAAATGGACGCTGATAAGAAAAATGCTTTACTGCAATGTCGGCGCTTGCTTTATGCTCAGAAAATTGGTAACAGTGCCTCAGCATCAATACCAAATGAGAACAACCCTTTACATGACTTTGAAGCTCAAAGGCCTTCGAATAGTGCTGATCCACTTAGTTTGCTTAACGAATGTGAGCAAGTTGACACTGAAATACTACCCCAGGAAAATTTAGTAAGAACTTTAGGCCAAACAAGCATGGCTGGCTCATCTGATTCACTTTCTCAAAGAAAGCGTAGAGCATATGCTGAGATGGATGTTGGTAAAAAAAATGATCTACTCAAGCGTCGGCGCCTACTATACGCTCAAAGAGTAGGCAAAAGTGCCGAAACATCAAGAACAAGTGAAAATAGGCCCTCAAATAATTTTCAACCTGAGCAACCTTCGAATATTCCCATTTCAGCCACTTTACCTATTGAATGTCCAGGAAATGACCCTGAAATAGAAGCAATGGGACATTTGGCACGAAATACGGGCCAAAATGACATTCCTTCCACATCTAATCATGTTTTTACACGTCGTAGAGCGCATATAAACGAAGCTATCTATCCCTTGGCTAGGTTTAGTAATGCTGTGCAAAACAACGTCCTGCGGCCTGAACGAGACTCTGCCAATGATAGACCTTCTGTTGCTACCTTGCCTCCAGTCCCTGATTGTGCACATTGTTCAGCCAAGCGTTTCACAACTCCTAGAATGAACTACATAGATTCCACCATAGCGGTGAAGCTACAATCGCCTTACTTTATGACATTTCTGTATGTCCTGTTTGAACATATGGAATAATATATAACATATTCCAATTTCTGTAGCTTTTATTTTTGAAACAATTTATAATGTATCGAATGTCTTCCCATGTGTTCCACCTTTCCTCCCAAATTTTGTCGTTTCTTGCTGTTTGATTAGGGTGCAGCCTTTAATCTTCTCAACCACAACTGAATTGGCAACACAGACAAAGAAACTCATACAAGCTATTGGAAAATACATAAATCAGCAGGCACATGAGGTAAAAGTATTCATACATGTTTTCTAAACCCTCTTTATTTTTGTAACTCAAGCTATGATACATGTTTTCTAAACCCTCTTTGTTTTTGTAACTTTTGTTGTTCTCCAAAGTGGGCCGAATTTTGTGCGAACGTGGAATGTCCCACGTGCGGGCTAAAGGAACAGTGTGATCTTTTCAGACCCTTATAAGGAATCCGAATATAACAGGTGGACAAATCCTTATCTTGATAAAGCCGATGCCAAATTATCTCGAAACCGTGTCAGATAAAACAAACACCGTTGAGATCACACCATTTTCAGAGATACAGCCAGATAGCAAGGTCAGTACTTAAAGGAAAATTCAGTGCCTTAACACTTTAATACACCTTAACTGCATTATATCCCCTATAGATGATTTAAAATACCATCAAATTCACCACAAACATCTCCTCAGCCATTTATTTTGATACACAACTACACTGCTCATAATTCCGGAATCAAAATCACATAAAAACAAAAGAAACATTACATCAAACAAACATAACAACTCTTACATCCAACAACAACTACTTTATTACCCTCTAGAAAAACAACACAAATCATCCTATAGGATAACTTGATTTCTACAACAAGGAAAAAACATTAAAAAACATCACCGTTAGGAAGAACAGTATTATCATCTTCTCCCACTTCTTCAACAACATTGTTACCATGATTCTCTTGTACCATTTCCTCCAACAAAGCGCACTTTCCACGCCACATCTGCTCCCGCCTAATGCACTCTTTTGTTCTTACCTTATGCTGTTTCAACTCCTCCTTAATCTGATGCATCTTCTTCCCCATGTTCTCTTCCGCTATACCTTTTCTGTCTCGTTCAGCAGCCAAACTCTTTACAACATTATCAGGATATGTCCCCACCTTCAATATATCAGCATCAGTTATAGTCTGACCTTGCAATCTCACTGGAATTGGCGGTGCATACGCATCATAAACTCCCTCTTCTGTCTCATAAACAACTGGGGGAAAGTTGATTTCAAAAGGGCTTGACATGTTACAACCTTTTCAAACTTAGCTATAGCAAATACTTTGCTGTAAAACCAACAACAGGAAAAAAAACTTGCTGAATCTGCATAAGGAGCAAAAGGCTACTTATAACATTCATTTAAACAGGAAAAGGTTCATACAGCATTCAATTTAGGAGTGGCAACCTTTGTCATTTAGCAAATCAATTAATAACAACAATTACATAACCAAACCAACACTTCACTCATTTCAAAAACCTCAAAAACCAAGGTCAAGCACTTCCCAAAAAACACACATTAAATGAATGAAAGCCGTAACACTTTGGAACCAACACCTATTCAAACAACTAGAGTAAATAGTTTAGCATTTACACCATAACATTTAGCAAAATCTTTAACCCAAAACAATGAATTATTTTGGTGGTTTCTTACTGAACACAGATAAATATCCTTCACAATTTTCTAAAGAAAACAAAACTGCTGTGCTACACTTTTAATATTGTGCCTTGCAGACTGGGGGGAGAGTGAAAAATGAATTTAGTGACTAAACTTCCTCCCACCTTAGGTTATCTGCAATAGGTAAATTTTTTCATCTGTTGGTTTTCTTATGTACAGTTGTTCAGTTCCGATCGATTAAAATTCCTTCATAGTTCTAATAAACCAAGCATTATCTGAATTCTTGTTGAAAACAATAGAGACTCACAGATTCCCGTTTGTGCTCCAGCACTCTGTTGCCGTAAAACGTAAAACAACAACGACCAAAAGCCACCAAAACAACAACTAACTAGGGGCCACACCGTGCATAGCACGGTACCGACCCCTAGTATTGAGCAATTCTTCATGTTTGTTAGTTTGAGTAATGATACGAGCACAACAGTTCTGCCACAGCGACTGACACAAGTGGTATACATCGTTGATAATAATGTATTTAAATTGATCAGATGTAAATCTAAGATGATCAACGGTGCGGATCACGGTTGTGTCAGTCGTTGTGACACAGCCGTTGTTCACGTATCATTACTCGTGTTAGTCTTTAAAATAAAAATAAATAAATAAAAAGATAATATCTTTTAAGCCATTTAGACTGCTATATGGATAATCATCCATGTGCCATCAACGTCTCTTGATTTTGTTGTTTTTGAATGAGATCAGAAATCATCATTGATCAGCTGAGCCGGCCATCCAACTCGTTCCTTAGCAGAACAGGTCGTCTCCGACCTCCAAAGGCTAATATACGGCATTGATTGGCATGATCCCACGATTGATCTCCATTAACTACCACAAATTCATGATTGATCATATCCCACGATTCTAGCCTAATTGAGCCAAGATTGCCCCCACAATTGGCAGTCACACTAGCCCTCAATCACAGGCATTACAATCAACGGATTCGTGTATTAACATGTGCCTACACATACGCATTCTAATCCCTACTCTAGAGTTAACGGTTTTTCATACGTCTTCGGAACAAATGCAATATGAAAAAGAGAATCCAAGAAAACAATTCTAAACAAAAAATTACCTTTAGATTATTATCATTGATATAACAAAATGAATCCAATATTACACTTCAAAATGATCAAATGAGTAAAAACAATTTACAACCAAATCATTTTTTTTTTTGTAGAAATTGCCCTCCCATAAAGAATGTAACAAGTATATATAGAGATTTCATTGTACAACCGTTGTATTAAATGCAATGCATAGTGATCATATATTTTTACTCTTTTTCACTATACAAATCTGTACCGCATGAAAAAGAATAAGAATATGTAGATATAAGGCATTACATTTGGTATAACTTACTTACAACGGTTTTTACCGGTTAAAACCAAATGCCAAAACTTCTTCAAATCCAAGGTCTCAAGGCACACTCCTCATGCCAAAATTCTTCAAATCCAAGGACTCAAGGCACACTCCTCAGGCATAATATTATCAAACCTTTTAGTATCTTTACAATAATCATAAACAACAAGGTTTCTCAAAACCCAAGCATAATCAATCTTTTGAGATTCAGAAAGATGCCAAGCTGGATACTGGTCCCACCAATGATCTGTTGTTGTGGAGACACATGCAGGGTAAGGATCTTGCCATTGACACGCGTCCGCCACGAAGTTCTTGTATGATGACACAAATGGCGCGAGTGTCCAGTTGGTTTTCATCAATCCGCCCATCGTTGCCCAATCATCCGCGTTCCATATGCTCGAAAACAAGTACATTGGTTGCGCGATAGGGTAGAAGTTGTTTGTGTAGTTTGCGTTTTTGTATACTCTAAGTGGAATTGAATCTACAAACCATCTGCGGTAGAATTTCAAGAAACAAACATGATTCACCAACTTTAATAGGATATTAGGTTGCACGGGTACATATACGCAAATACAAAAAGTAGAAGCACAAGATTTGATTTTTGAAAAGCATGTGTGATACATATACGGATAGGACATGCATAAATATCAGAAGTATAAGGAGAAAAATTGTAGCTAGTAAAACTATAAGGACCGAATTCTATATAGAAAAGATCATGAAATATAACAATTTCTAGTCGGTACGAGATTTTTGAAAAACATATGTTATTGGATACGAAGATATGTCAAAATATTAAAAGTACAAAAGAAGCAAACTATATTTAACAAAGGAAGCCTTAAATGAAAGCTTTTAATAACATCACACAACATCTACCATAGCACCACGGGGATATAAGAATCGAATTTGCAGAGGTCAAATGTGGACATGCATCAAACTCGACTTTCCAACGGTTAAATCTTATTATAATGTCCTAAAAGAACCAAATTATATATATTAAAATTCATGGGATAAGAGATTTTTGTGGTTTTTCGTCATATATGGTAATCTTTCATCATTTTGGGTAATTTTCATTAATTCCCTTACCGGATTTTCTTCAATTTTCAACAAGGTTCTTCATCTTACACGTGTGTGTGATGATCATACATATCCGGATTTTGTATCCAACATTTAAAAAGTTACATATACACCCTAGTCGCATAGTTTAAGCATGCAATATGTATTCATATTAAAAATGTATCATGTACCAAACACGCAACTAAACAAAAGTATCCATCTATCATTGGTTATGACAATAACAAGATACTACAAAGAATTACACTATATACGTATTCGATACCGAACATGCAACTAAACAGAAGTATCTATACATCATAATATACGACAATACCTAAGATATAACGAGGAAGAATACACTAAATGTGAATCAAGAAAACAAAATATAAGTACAAGTAGCAAAAAATTAATAAAAACTTACACAAGTTGGTGGGAATTCCAAAGAATGGAATATTCATGAAAATCTTGAGTTGGATCAAACCACAGATAGTGTCTCATTTCACGATTACCAGTTCCATTTTTATATACATTTGTTTGTATAATATATGGTTGCCCTGTCACATTTCCCAAGAACTCAATGTCCACTTCATCTCTTGTGGGCCCAAGTTTTATATCAGAGCACATCTACATAACCAAAAAAATAAAATAAATAAATAAAAAATCAAGAAAGAGATTTTTAAATGTAATAAGTGAAAGCTATAACATTGTAGGTTGCATGGTTACATATACACGAAAAAAAAATACTCGGGCGTGAGATTTTCGAAAAGTATAGGATACATGTACAGATAGAATATTCATAAAAAAAAAAAAAATGATAGAAATACTTTCCTGAACCTACATCATTTTTACGGAACATAATTGTGATTGTGATTTTTTCAATTTTTTAAAATTTCTTTTACAAGTGAAAAACATGTGGTGAGATGAAGATGGTGTAAACATGGTGTAGACTTGAGGGAGTAGCTCTATTACTCCCCTAAAAAAACGGTTAAACCCTAAACTTAAGGGCCCCCACTCCTCATGTCCCACGGAATGAGTGGAGAGGTAAATCAGGTAACCTAGTGGATCCGTTTACACGGGTTGCTATTTAATCATCATACTGAGGCCACATTCCGTTAAATCGAACAGAATGCTTGGTATTGTCGATCTACTGGAATCGAACACCCGACCTGCAGCTCCCAACATATCGTGCATTACACACATACTCATGTCTTCACACCAGGCCATGTCCTGAGGACCAGATAGAATATTCATCAATACTAAAAGTTTGTGGATCAGTTATATATATAGTTTTATGTGTATATATTGACTCATAACTAGTTATGTAAAAGTGAATGTTTAAGACCAAGTTTCACACATTTGTGACTCGAATCACAAAATTACTAGATCCGCCCATGATCAGAGTCATAGGTGTGCGGACTCAAATCAGTCTCCTGCAAGTATCCTAATGATCCTGTGTGTATTCGTATCGGATACGTATCAAAAAGAACCCATGATCAGAGTTATAGGTGTGCGGACTCAAATCAATCAAATATCCTAATTATCCAGTGTGTATCCGTATCGGATACGTATCAAATACAAAAGTGCTATCAAACAAAAGTACGTACATGTACTCTCATTCACAAGATCTTAAATTTGAACCATATGAACAGAAAGATAAGGCTGACAGATTCTAAACCCAGGACTTCAGGAACAGAACCGGAAAGACTGGGTCAATTTCAAAAGATTGGTCTAATGCAAAAAACAAGAAGAAAACAAAAACAACAAAAAAAAAAAAAAAAATTTGAAAGATGAACCATGATTGGCTAATTGAAATCTTGAATTTTCAACTTACATAATAAGCAGTAACAATACCAGCAGAATTACCACCAGCAAGTTTAATCTTCATGCTAAACCAACCAAATCTGTAATTATCATTGGTCTGAAAACCACAACCTATCCACAACACAAAACACACACAATGTCTCAGTCACAGACATTCTAACAATCTGGGCAACCTTAAAACTTCAAGAAATTCAATAAAAATTAAATCTTTACAAAAAAAAAATTTACCTGCATCTTTTGTCAAAGAAAGATGCCAAGTTTGCCCATCAGTAGATGTCTGAAAATTTGTTGCAGGACAGCCTTTGATGAAATTATCGCCAAATGTGGTGGTTGGACCATTGGTTTGAGCTGATAAAGAACCGGAAATTGCAAGTAAAATCGCAATGATAAACAGAGAAGAAGAAAAATCTCTGTTCACCATTGTGTAAATGGAGAAAGAGAAGAGTAGTAGGAAATGGTTTAAGATGTGTTTTGTTGGGTTTGTAATTGGATCTGTATAAAAGAATAGTAGCATTAAATGAGGATACTTTATAGTATGAGTTTTTTTCACAAGAAAAGGTTTCCCCATGTGAAAGGGAGGTATAAAATTTCAATAATTCTTTCATCAGGACCAATGATTACCGTTGTTAATGTTTGAAAATTATGCTTATTTGGGTAAGTATATTTATCCCGCAAGTTTATCTCAATGGTAAAAGAATAGAGTGTTGCCGAGATAGTATTGTCTTTATATTGGGACGTTGAAGTTCGATAATAGAAACATAATCCTCGATTACATCATTCACGAAGCTCTTGAGACAGGATAGTAGGAGACCTTTGGATTGAGGTTCAACCTTTGGGTAAGTAGTAAGTGTATTACGATTGCTACTAGGAAATCAAACGAAACCGGAGCATATATCTTCCTACAAAGCACGTGTAATATCACACGTTGAAATAATAATAGAAACAATATAAATACATAAGGTTGAGACAAAACGAATTTGGTAACTTAGGTCTTAGGTTAAGTATTTTAGGTTAAATGAGGACGATGAACATAACTAGTTATTTGATCCATTATTGCTCAAGTATCGTGGGTAGACCTGACTCCTGAGACGTTACAGAAGACATCAAATCTGACTATCACATTAAACTAAATGTCATGCCATGAGAGACAGTAGGAAAAGTTCTTTAGTCCTCTAGTAGGTCTTGACGAAAACCCCAGTTCTTTAAGAGGGGACAATTTGGTATCTCATATTGAAAAAGCTAGAGAAACATTACAAGATATAATGTTGAAACATAATGAACATTGTAACTTGGGTTAATACTTTCAGGACTAGTAAAGACGATAGACCGAATTAGTTTTTGGATTTATTATGGCCAAACAACGCATCTAGACTCGAGTACTGAGACATTTTCATGGGGTAGTTTTGTATTTTGTTACTAATCGAGCGTAATATAAACATGCACCATTGTTGTGATCATTCGTGGATCCAGAAAATTATATCATTGGAGACATGCATTAATATCAGATATACCTACTAAAGAATATCTCTTCACACGAACTTAATACCCTGTATATAAATAACATAAAAAGATCTTATTCGGTGGCGACTGTACTCATTGCAGGTTCGTGGATCCGTCTTTGGCTTTGAATCATGAGATGAAACCATCAAGCTGAAATCAATAGTATTTAACAACATATGTAAATTCAACATAATATCATACTAGATCAATATGACATGAGTTCAAGGATGATTGTAACATGAAATTAGAATGAGTCTTTGATGAAATTATTGGAGAACTTAGAGTTATAGATTAGATCAGCACATGTAGAAGTATAGAAAATGGCCAGCTAGATTATAGAAGGAAAGTCCACTGGCTTATTTGATTAAAATAATACTGTACCTATAAAAATAAAATAAAAAGTATGGACAACATGTAGCACACCTTCATCAACGTGCCAGCCAAATATAAATATGCCAAAAATAATAAGTGGAAAAACATTGGATTCGACAACTGGATTTTAGTGTCAAAAGGTAAATTTAAACATTACCAACTTTTGTTTTATGGTTTTTACCTTTATAAGAATAGTTTTTAAAATAATTATTATTATTATTATTATAATAATAAAATAAAATAAAAAGGAAGCAAATAGCTTGCAATGTCCACATCCAAGACTTGGTTTTCATGGTCATTAGCTGTAATTAGCAAGATTGATCCCACAAAGTAACATTATTTGATAAGGCAAATAAATGGCATAGGAAAAGTCCGTTCTTGTACTATAGATTAGTCACATTCTTTGAAATATTATATTAAAATATTCATTAATTAATAATAATTCATTGATCAAATAGAAGTGAGATGTGGACACTATAGGCATGTCTCAAAGTGTAATGGAAGTGAGATGGGACATAATAGGCATAACCTCAAAAAAGTCCGTACTACACATTCTTTGCCATCGATCAATAGATCTCAAGCTTAGGCATGCCTCAAACCGTAACGCCTCGGATCTCAAGCTTGACGATACTATTTAAGGTATTATACTAATGGATAATTATTTTAATAATTACTTAGATTTATCGTACTCGTTTGACATAAAACAGTTAAACAAATTTATCAATTTAATTGTGTCTCAACCATATATAATAGTAAGGCTTCTCTAATTTAATTTGAAATATTATATTCTCCTCACTTAAAGTAATATATTACATTCTCCAGTTTTAAGGAACTAGGGTCGGAACTAAAGTTATCGGAGGGACAACTATCAATAGAATTCTAGAGGTGTCTTGCACAATTTCACACGGTAACTCTCGCTTCGTCCGGGTACGTAGTCGGTTCTCATAGCATACATAATGCCCATAACACAAGTCTAACGGCGCTATTAAGTCATAATGAATACACTTAATCTTGGTTACTACAGTCCATTGCTAAAATTGTTTAGGCCTACAGGGCAGCAACAATAAAGGCCCTCATATGTTTCTTTTCTTTAATAATATTTTAACCAATATTATTAATTAATTTGTGTGTCTTAATATTCACTATCAATTATCTAGAAAAGTATGGGATTAGTAATAAGATAATACATAATTTTGTTGTTATGGGAGAATGTATATCGACTAGTGATATTACCACAATAAAAATGTCATAATATTGTGCACAACACACTTTGTGACCATTGATTATGATATGAGACCTACGAAGAGTGATACATCCACTACTTATTTTACCACAACATCCTATACAACACAATCAACACCCTTGATTTTGGTGAACCCATCACAATAAATAATTCATCACTTTAATCAATGTATGTGGAAAAAAGTGTTGCTTGTAATTAACCAAGCAAATCGACATTCTAATTTCACACTGATCAATAAAACAAACATTTTTTATTTATGGGTAAAAATAAAATAAATGATTCGAAATAATTGCGATTTTTTGGATTAAGCTTGATCAAAGGGAGAAGTTGTAATTACATTCAAAATCTCTTTATTACCATCAAAAGGAGCAAAAGTGTATGTGGAGAAAAGTGTTGCTTGTAATTAACCAAGCAAATCGACATTCTAATTTCACACACCATTTTTTTTTAAAAGCCAAGCTTAAGACCTATCTTAGTCGTGGTTCCCCAAGATGTATCTTAGTCGGGGAGGTGATTACCCGTCCGTTTGACAAAGAAAAACTGAAAATGAGAAAACATTGTAACATGTTACGACAATCATCAACAATACTTCCTAGATTGGAGAAATTAGGCATGTTTGTGGAGAACTTCTGAAACACCGTGAGTGAGTCTCCTTCAAAAATGACGTTGAAAAAGTCCCACGTTATAGATAAGAAGATAGCATGATGGATTGCTAGATCTTCTCCTACGTTGACATGATAATCACCTTCAAGCTTTCTAGAGAATGAGCATATGATGTTGCCTCCACAATCGCGGATAATTCCTCTCGGTTCGGCTCGAACATGCGAACCGTTCGATGTTATCTTGGAATGCATGTTCGCATCATATTAAATTTGACCGAACATGTTCGACCCGGAGGTGGAGGTTGCCAAAACGAGACTTGCCAAGGATCGAATCGGTTTCGCTCTATGTGTATCGATGATGAAAAAGCTTGAAAATATTCCGTGGCTTCCCGGAGGTGGAGGTTTTTCGCTTTAAGAACAAGAAAGAGAAAATATTCCGTGGCTTTTTTTGCTTCAAGAACAAGAGAAGAGATCCTTCAATGCACACCTAGATTTCCAAACAGCCCAAAGAATATCGACTGACATAGTAATGCCGTCATCATTTCTTTAGTCATCAAGATGTCAAACACATCGGCCATGGAAGAAATTCGAGGCGTTGCCAAAATTTACCATCCTCAATCAATTTCCATGTAGCTATGGGAATAAGAGAATCAAATAAGCAGTGCCATATTGTTTCTGGAAATTCGTTGCAAATTTTGCAAATATCATTACCAATGCCTCGGCGGGCAAGGCCTGCCTATGTTGGAAGCGCATTGTGGGTGGCTTTTCAAATGAAATGAACTATGCGAGGCTTAACTTTCTTACTCCAAAGCTTCACCCAAAATTTGTTTGCATTTAAGGATGAGCTAGAAGCCTCCATGTCCCCTGCTTCCTTTGATTGTATTTGACAAGCAATATGATAACCAGAGCGAACCAAATAAATCCCATTATTTGAGAAATGCCATAAAATTTTGTCTTCCTTTCTGCTTGGTGATAAAGGTATAGACAAAACTTTTTCAGCTTCATACGGGTTAAACATACCTCTGGCCTTATCTTATTTCCATAGTCTCGTAGCGGAGTTTATAAGAGAGCCAACTTTCCGATCTGTAGTTTCCAAGGATAACGGATGAGCACAAAAAGACGGGAGAGCAGGCAGCCAGGGATCACCAACTATATTTATTGTATCACCTTTTCCCACTCTCCATCTTAATCCATGCAAAAGCAAGTCCCTACCACGTAATATACCTCACCATATAGACGATGGAGAAGAAGAAATTAGCTGCCATGAAATTCCTTGTGAGAAAGTATTTAGCTTTAAGGATCGTAGATGAGATAGTTTTTTGTTTCTGAATGATTTTCCATACCTGTTTTGCTAACATTGCTATGTTGAAACATTCCATGTCCCTAAAACCCATACCACCCTCGGACTTTTTCTTGCAACATAAAGTCCAAGATTTCCAATGAATCTTATTTCCCCTTCATTTCCACCCCAAAAAAATCGTCTCACCATCATTTCAATCTCGCGAATGAGAGTTTTAGGCAATAAGAAGCATTGCATGACATATTGGGGTAAGACTTGGATTACAGCTTTTATATGAATTTCTTTCCCCGCTGATGAAAGTAATTTGCCCTTCCATCCATTTAATTTCTTAGCTACACGCTCTTTAATGTAAGAAAAAATTTCTTTCTTAGACCGGCCAATCACATATGGGAGGCCCAAGTACCTCATTTATCCGTGCCAAAAGGCATGCCAAGGATTGAAGAAAGTTCATATTTAACCTCGTCATGAAGATTATTACTAAAAACATGGAAGATTTGAGCAAATTTACCTTTTGACCCGATAGCCTCTCATAGGTCCCAAGAATTTGATTGACAACATAGCAAGATTCAGTGGTGGCCTCGGCAAATAACATGCAATCATCAGCAAAAAGAGATGGCTAAGTTCTACACTTCCACGGCCAAAGCTTACTCCCTTAAAAAGATGATGATGTTGAGCTTGACGGATCATGGTTGAGAGACCCTCCACACAAATAATGAATAAAAAAAGGGAGAGTGGGTCTCCTTGACGAATACCTCGAGTGGGCTTGATGTCTGAAGATGGGTGCCCGTTAATTAGGACTTGATAGGAAACCGTGGAAATGCACTTCATGATAAGCTGAATAATGACATTGGGGAAATTCATTGCACGCATGACTTGCTCCAAGAACCTCCATTCTACTCGGTCAAAAGCTTTCATCATATCTAGTTTTAGAGACATATGCTTAGAGCATCCTTTGTCCCTTTTTTGCATCGAATGGAAAACCTCGAAAGCGACTATGACATTATCACTTATGTGGTGACCTTTAACAAAGGCCGATTGTGAGTTTGTGATAACCATCCCCATGATCTTCTTAAGAAGATTAACCAAGGTCCTTGAAATGAGTTTGCAGATAGAATTACACAAACTGATGGGTCGAAATCCGTCTTACTGATCGCATTTTTCATCTTTGGAATCAACACGATGAAAGTTCTATTCATAGTATGAAAGTCCTTTCCTTCATTAAGACAAGATAGAATGAAATCACTCACTTGTTGTCCAATAGGTTTCCAAAATTTCTGAAGAAAAGCCATGTGCATCGCATCAGGCCCCGGTGATTTCTTCGCCGGCATTTGCATTAAGGCAATCTGAATTTCTGAAGCATAGAAGGGTCTTGACAACATGTTGATAGCATCTTCTAATAAGTGGTTAAATCCCAAATCTGTCGGCAATAATTCCTCATAGCCATTCGAGCTATAAATATTTTTGAAATAATTAGCTGCCATCCTTTTCAAATCAATTTCTTCCAGAATCCAAGCACATCATAGTTAGGACTTGTAATTACATCATCAAGATCTTTTTGCAAAGAATTCATTTGTTTCGATAGCGAAATGAATTTCCCACTTGCCCAGGTACGCAGTGCATCTCTAATATGCACCACATCTTTGTTAAGAGCATCTAAGTTATACACTTAGGAAGAGTTCCACAAAGATAGAAAAACATTTTCACACTCCTCATCCTTCAACAAGAATGGATCAAATTTGGGTAGATTCTTCCACTTTTGTTTAGGCATAGTACCACCCTCATCCGTGACTAACACATGTGAGTGATCCGAATGAAAAGTGGATAAGTGAAATACCTGACAACTTGGAAACAAAATTTTCCAGTCTATGTTTGCCAGCCCTCTGTCCAATCTTTTCCTGATAGTAGCATTGTGCTCTTTATTCCTCCAAGTGAAAGAAGATCCATGGTATCCTAAATCGAACAAATCGCAGCCATCAGTTGCCGATCGGAACTTACTCATAGGTGCATGCGAACGATCCTTTCCACCTACTTTTTCATGTAGATAAAAGATTTCATTGAAGTCTCCACCCACTAACCACGGGAGAGTATGTGTTTCGCTTAGCTTCTGTAGGAGCCCGAACGCAATTAAAATAATTAACACGAATTAAACAACAATTTTATTGAAAATAAAACGAATTACAAATGAAAAATGAAATATATACTAAAATAAAGTGGATACAATAACTCCGAGACGAGTAGGACACTCTGTCCTTAAGACAAATTTGGTCCGGTGTGTACCCCGGTTAAAACCAATTGTCTCCCAGGATAACTCGGATTACTGATTCGTATAGAGGTACTTCTTACACGAACCTTCAACGAACTCTTCTAGTGCTCAGAATCTCTTCTTCAAACTCGTATGCAACTATTTCAGAACTATATGAATGTATGAAGCTTTTACGTGTTGTATTTCGAATGTGTATATTTAGCTTCAATCCATATGGAGGCTATATATAGGAGAGGGGGCTGAAATGGAATGAATTAATTACGGCCGTTTCATCGATTCTGACAATGAATTACCATAACTCATCTTAATTACGGCCGTTTCATCGATTCTGACAATGAATTAACCATTAATTATTCTTGAACCGAACTATGTTGGATAACCGAACCGAGCCGAACTCAATCTTGACTCAATCGAATGTATATGAACCGGGACCAAGCCCAATTAACTTTTGTATAAAAAGTTTAACACAGGCCTGGGCCTAGGGCCCTCAGGCCCAGAAGGCCCATTCCCCAAAGCCCAAAGCCCAAGACCAAGGTCAAGGTCAACGGGCTCGGGCTCGGGCACGGGCACGGGCACGGGCACGGGCACGGGCGGGCGGCGGCGGCGCGCGCGCGTGTGGCCATTTTAGCGAACGTCTGACTGCTAAAACCAACCCGCTATCTCTCCTTCTTCTGGGAGCTTATACCACATATAACATTCTTCCCACATATATACTTTGGAAAACATTTCTCTCTTTTTCCAATGTGCTACACGAGTTTAGTTGAATACTCTTCAACTTCCACTTCCAACAAAAGTTCTTTCAAACACCCGACTTCAAGCGTTAATTTCTCATTCACTCGTACTCCGAATTGAATGATTCTAAATCTGAATTCATCTACGACTTACGTAGTTTTCGAAATTATCAAAACATTGTATATATTCTATACAAGAATATAATCAAATTAAGCTTGCAAAGTCGTCGAATAAAATGATTATAAAATCATTTTTATTCACTTTAATTCAATTCCACTATTTTCTCCAACAATCCCCCACATGAATGGAAATTAATGCAAATGCGGACCCTGAAGAGATTCTGACAGAAAAACATTGCATCAGGAGAGGTAGCTTCTGGCTTTGAACCTGCCCTAGTGAAGTACTATCGGATCTACTCGGCTATTCAGTGAACTTAAGTCTTGAACTGTTCAGCCTTTAGTGTAGAACCAGACAATAGCACTCACACAATATTTCCCTTAGCACTGTACTTGGTTCTCATGACTGGATTCATTTTGGCCCTGAATCACACCTGGTTTCGAGAAAGTGCTTTAGAGAATTCTAGCCTCTCGAATTCTCGTAGAAGCGGCCCCACTTCGCACTTACATAGGTGACTTCCTATCAAGAGTATTCGCCATACCCCACTCGAATTTAATCAAGTTATAGGAATCATTAAAAGTTTTCACTTAACCTTCACACTCTGGCGTACAACACTTTTATTCACGGAATGGGAAAGTGTTCATCGACAACTTCATAACTTAGTTGTCCCCTTGAACCAAGATCTTGGGATCTCCAAGTCAACATGGTAGGGTTACCATTACAAAACTTAACTTTCAATAGGCTTAAGTCCCATTCCGAGTGTCAAAATTGACATCGATCTCTAGGTAAACCTTTAGTAAGCGGATCCGCAAGATTCTCCTTCGATTTTACATAATCGATGGAAATCACACCACTGTAGAGATCAAGTGTTTAACGGTATTATGTCGTCGACGTATATGTCTAGACTTACCATTATACATACTATTTTGTGCTCGGTGTATAGCCGATTGACTATCACTTGTGTATGCTAATAGGAGCAATCGGTTTTGTTCAACAAGGAATGTCCTCTAGGAAATTTCGAAGCCACTCGCTTCTTCCCCACTTTGTCCAAAGTGCTATAAACTCGGCTTCCATTGTGGAACGAGATATGCATGTCCGCTTTGTGGACTTCCGGACACCGCGGCACCACCAATCATAAAGATATATCCGGTTGTGGATTTTGACTCTTTAGAATCGAATTCCGGTTGCATCACGGTATCCTTCTAATACTCTTTGGATATCTTGTGTAACGTAATCCCGGAGTTCATTGTATATTTCAAGTACACGAGTACTCTCATCGCGCTTTCCAATGATCCTCACCGGGATTACTTGTAAACTCGCTTAGTTTGTTCACGGCACACGCAACATCGGTCTAGTACAGGTTGGTTATGTACATTAGACACCCTATAATCTGTGAATATTTCAACCGAGACACGGCGCACCCTTATTTTTGACCAAGTGAAGACTTAAGTCAATGGGTGTTTTCATAGGACTTTCATCAAAAACATTGAATCTCCTCGAACGGATTCAATGTAGTGAGATCTGTGATAATACTAGTCCCTCGGATATTCTGGAGATTTTAATCCCCAAAATTACATCTGCTTGTCCCATATCCTTCATATCAAAATTGCGTGTCAGCAACTTTTTGGTATTCATGATGATATCATGAGTACTTCCCATAATCGCATATCATCAACATATAAACACACTAACACATAAGCATTAGGTGTTTGTTTGATGTAGACGCATTTGTCACACTCGTTAATTTTAAACCCATTAGATAGCATAGTTTGATCAAACTTTAGATGCCATTGTTTGGGTGTCTCTTTCGATCCATACAAAGACTTAACGAGTCTACACACCTTGTGCTCTTGCCCTGGAACCACAAACCCCTCGGGTTGTTCCATGTATATCTCTTCTTCTAATTCACCATTTAGAAATGCGGTTTTAACATCCATTTGATGGATCTCCAAGTTATAGAGGCTAACAAGAGCAATAAGAACCCTTATAGAAGTGATTCTCGTTCTTGGTGAATAAGTATCAAAGAAGTCAAGACCTTCCTTTTGTCGATAACCCTTGGCTACCAACCTGGCCTTATACTTATCAATAGATCCATCGGCCTTAAGCTTCTTTTTGAAAATCCACTTACACCCGAGTGCTTTACTTCCCGGTGGAATGTCAACCAATTCCCAAGTGTGATTTTGCATAATAGAATCTATTTCACTATTAATAGCTTCTTTCCGAAAGGTGCTTACGGATTAGACATAGCCTCGGCATATGTCCTTGGAGTATTTTCTACCATGTAGGTTAGAAAATGCGGCCCAAAAGACGTTGAAGTCCTAGCCCTCTTACTCCTTCGAGGTTCCACTTCCTCGTTTTACGGAGTACTATCCCCCACATTTTCGTGTACTCTCTTATTTGAGTCTTCATTGTGTCTTTCTTTATGTGGAAAAACATCCTCAAAAAACACCGCATTTCTTGACTCCATGATTTGTGTTTACATGCACATCGGGATTGTCGATTTGTGCACAAGAAATCTATATGCACTACTCAAGTTATGAGCATACCCAATAAATATGCAATCTATCGTTTTTGGCCCAATCTTAATCTGTTTAGGCTTAGGCACTTCCACTTTGCTAAACACCCCCACACTTTCAAGTATTTATAACTTGGTTTGTGGCCTTTCCACATCTCATATGGAGTTTTATCCATCTTTTTAGACGGAATCCTGTTGAGAATTGTATTGGCGGAGAGAAGGGCCTCCCCCACAAGTTCGAGGTAACCCGAACTAATCAACATAGCATTCATCATCTCTTTCGAGTACGGTTTTTGCGTTCGGCAATTCCGTTAGATTGAGGTGCATATGGAGCGATAGTTTGATGAATAATGCCCGAATCTAGACATATTCTTTCAAATGGCGATTCATACTCTCCACCTCTATCACTACGAACCTTCTTGATTCGTCTGCTAAGTTGATTCTCAACTTCATTCTTATAATTTTTGAATGCCTCGATAGCCTCATCTTTGCTACTTAGCAAATATACATAACGATACCTTGTACAATCATCGATAAAAGTTACAAAATACTTTTTACCGCCTCGATTGCACGGACTTTAAGTCACACAAATCGGTGTGAATTAATTCTAAGGGTTCTGTGTTTCTTTCCACGGATGGAAACGGCGCTTTAGTCATTTTAGCTTCAACACAGACTTGGCATTTTGCAGTTTCATTAACTTTAAGTTTAGGTAATAAATCCAAATTCATCATTCTTTGAATTGATTTATTATTAACGTGTCCTAAACGATTATGCCATAAAGTACAAGACTCAATCAAGTAAACAAAAGTAGAAGCACTTTTATTAGCCTCAGCGGGCACATTTAATTTAGGTACAATAGTCAAAAGATTTCTCTTGCATACCCAACCATCACTTTTATGTAAACATAAAATTATTCTAATTTTATTTTACAATACGAAGGTCCATAAAAAATAATCTATCGACCAGAGTGCCTTCGCCAACTACCAATCCATTCGAGAAAGTGTGAATTTGTTTGCAACAAATTCTAACTTGTAACCCGACGGGTTAGGCGAGGACCGAAATATAATTTCTACCGAGGTCCGGCACATGCAAAACATTTCGGATAACCGGATAGTTTCCATTCTTTAAATTTAACGTGATATTCCCATATCCGACAATTTCGGACGTTGTTAAATTTGCCATGAAAACATTTTCTTGAATTTCCTGGTATCCCCGAACAAAGATTTGTTCGCACACATATGTTGAGTAGCTCCGTTGTCTACACACCAATCATATGTCTCTTCATCGAGGTCTCTGTCGGGCTCAATTTTGACTGTTTTAAAACCACTTCACTTCCCGCAACACAGGGAGCTTTCTCCTTGAATTGGCGCACCAATAGGAGTCATCGATTATAAAATTCCATTTCGTTCACAAACGAAAGATAAACTTTTATCGAAAAAGGATAAGCGATAATACAACACGTAGGTTTTCCACCCAAAGAAAACAATGTGAAGATTGTTTTGACTCGTCAGAACAAGCTCGAGTTTGTTTCAACTCGATTCTCCAACAATGTTTGTATTTCAATCTTGTTTTAACGTGGTAGTTTTTACCAGAAAACACCAAAAGGAGGTGGACCGATTTTGCCAGAAATCGATACCAAAAAGGAAGTGGACCGATTTTACCAGAAATCGATACCAAAAAGGAAGTGGACCGATTTTACCAGAAATCGATACCAAAAAGGAAGTGGACCGATTTTACCAGAAATCGATATCGATACCAAAAAGGAAGTGGACCGATTTTACCAGAAATCGATACCAAAAAGGAAGTGGACCGATTTTACCAGAAATCGATACCAAAAAGGAAGATTTAACTAATTATAAAACGAGCTGAAGTTTCGAAGTAGGCGAACCGTTCGAATAAGAGCGACATGTTCGGTAAACGAGTGAAAATTCGAAATAAGCCGAATTAATCGAAAACGAGCCGAACCGATCGAACCGAGCCGATCGAAATCGAATTCTGATTAAAACAAGTTTATTTAATTCGTCTAAACTCAGAAAAATTGAGTAGAAATTCGTATAAAAAATTTCGATTACGCACGGGTTAAAATCAGAACATCGGTTCTGAAATTTGTCTTAAGCTGTAGGAGCCCGAACGCAATTAAAATAATTAACACGAATTAAACAACAATTTTATTGAAAATAAAACGAATTACAAATGAAAAATGAAATATATACTAAAATAAAGTGGATACAATAACTCCGAGACGAGTAGGACACTCTGTCCTTAAGACAAATTTGGTCCGGTGTGTACCCCGGTTAAAACCAATTGTCTCCCAGGATAACTCGGATTACTTGATTCGTATAGAGGTACTTCTTACACGAACCTTCAACGAACTCTTCTAGTGCTCAGAATCTCTTCTTCAAACTCGTATGCAACTACTTCAGAACTATATGAATGTATGAAGCTTTCTGGTGTTGTATTTCGAATGTGTATATTTAGCTTCAATCCATATGGAGGCTATATATAGGAGAGGGCTGAGGTGGAATGAATTAATTACGGCCGTTTCATCGATTCTGACAATGAATTACCATAACTCATCTTAATTACGACCGTTTCATCGATTCTGACAATGAATTAACCATTAATTATTCTTTGAACCGAACTATGTTGGATAACCGAACCGAGTTTGAACTCAATCTTCAGCTCAATCAGAATGTATATGAACTGGACCAAGCCCAATTAACTTTTGTATAAAAAGTTTAACACAGGCCTGGGCCTAGGGCCCTCAGGCCCAGAAGGCCCATTCCCCATTCCCCAAAGCCCAAGCCCAAGCCCAAGCCCAAGGTCAAGGTCAAGGTCAACGGGCACGGGCACGGGCACGGGCGGGCGGCGGCGGCGCGCGCGCGTGTGGCCATTTTAGCAGAACGTCTGACTGCTAAAACCAACCCGCTATCTCTCCTTCTTCTAGGAGCTTATACCACATATAACATTCTTCCCACATATATCTTGGAAAACATTTCTCTCTTTTTCCAATGTGGTACACGGTTTAGTTGAATACTCTTCAACTTCCACTTCCAACAAAAGTTCTTTCAAACACCCGACTTCAAGCGTTAATTTCTCATTCACTCGTACTCCGAATTGAATGATTCTAAATCTGAATTCATCTACGACTTACGTAGTTTTCGAATTATCAAAACATTGTATATATTCTATACAAGAATATAATCAAATTAAGCTTGCAAAGTCGTCTGAATAAAATGATTATAAAATCATTTTTATTCACTTTAATTCAATTCCACTATTTTCTCCAACAGCTTCTTCAACAGGTCCCAAGAGAATTGTCATTGGGTGGCATTTGGATTCCCGTAAAATTCGGTGAACCTAAGGCTGAGCTTGGGTTGGGTTGGGTCGACTTGGGTTGGGTTTTTACATAGTATAGGTCGGGTTGGTTCAACAAAAAACTAACCCAAACCAAACCAATTGACTATAAAACCCAATGGGTTGGTTTCGGGTTGGTTTGGGTTGGGTTTCGGATTTTCATCCATAAAACATGCATCTAATATCTATAATAGAACTTTTATGATATAAAATCCACACACATGTATATATCAAAATTCGAGTTTCATACCATATGTTCATATCAATAATCATTAAAGAAAATACTTTTTTTTGGAAAGAATACGTTAAAATTTGATAATTAAGAGTCCAACAACATATAACAAACCAACAATATATAGAGATAATAATCATATTTGAAATAGTCATACTTTAAAAAACATACACGGATTTTTTTTTTCCGAAGAAAGGTCAAAGAATGATAGACGGAAATTGAAAATGAAGTGATAGTAGCAATATGATAACACCATTTCACTATGGATGGAATACAAACATACATACATATATATATATAATACAAACATACATACATATATATATATATATACACACACACATATCGGGTTGGGTTGGGTCAACCCGGAAAAAAAGTAAAAAAAACCAAACCAACCCAAAATGTTTTTGGTTCGGATCAAAACCCAACCCAAAAAATTTGGGTTTCAATTGGTTTGGGTTTTCGGGTTGGTTCAGTTTAGGTTTTGGGTTGGATTGGGTTTATTGGATTTTTTGCTCAGCCCTGGGTGAACCTCTAGGATTGTATGCCTCCTTGGTCAACCCGTACATCAATATGCACAGGAGAAAAATTGTGAAGCGTTATTATTACATCAGTGTTCCATAAGAGAGCAAGGCCACCACTCTTCCCTTTGGCTGGCACCGCAAAACAAGAGGAATAGCCCAATTGGATTCGGATATTGTCCATCTTCCTTTTAGACTTTTAGTCGACTTAGTCTATGATAAAAAACAGGATTTGAGGATGGTGCTGTGAAACAAGGTTTTTTTAGGGCTTTTTTGGTAATACTCTTTCCGAGACCTCTGCAATTCCAAAGAATGATTTTCATGATGAAGAGGAGGAGAGCCTGATAGAACAGGAGGGAGGCTGATAACCAGAGATAAACTCGCCGCCGGCGAGAGATCGGCCCCAGAAGAGGATGTTTGCCCTAGGAAGGGATTGCCCTTGTAAACAAACTGTTTTTAAAAATAAAAATTGGGGCAAATATGTAAGATCACTTTCATCTCATGTATTACATGCGTCCCAAAATGAAAGTATGTTCAGATATTTTCACATATATTAAAAAATGATTATATGTCATTAATTTTAATAGTAAAAATCTAGAATACCCTTGGACTTGTTAATGTAATAATACGTTGTAAAGTAGTAGAATATAATAAATTATGGGTAAAAAAAAAAAAATAAATACTCTATTGAATTTCTAAATATACTTATATTATGGAGGAAATTTAAAAAGCTATACGGATTTACATTTTGAGACAGACGTAGTAATTAATAATTATCAATCAACCGACAAAGTGTTTTAGTTTTGTTGAATTATTATTATTTTATATAAATTGTATAATTAAAATTAATCTATTATATTTTATGTGAATCAAATGAATCATTTTTCAATTTTATGGTAATATATGTATGATTTAATTTCATTTTGCATGTCCATGTGAAGACATACAACATGTGTTTGGGGAGCTGATGGGAACCCATGCCAGATTAAACCAACTCATCTTTCTATGATTTGTGACTTTATAAGAGGACACAATTTTATTAAAGCTACTACTTTGTCTATTGTTTAAGTAAAACGGTAGGTTCACTCTATTTTTAATGGCAGATTCAGAGATTATTTTAGCGGTACATAATTTTTTTTAGTGGTTATGGTTGCTCTTAGCCAGAATTGATTCCTACCTGTCACAATTTTAGTTTTTAATTAGATATTGAGTTATTCATGGGGATAGACCGACTAAGCCACGGCCTGGCCCTCTAAAAATCGATAATTTAAGGACCTCAATTTTTATAGGTAGGAGTGTATCTTAGGTGCATTTTTATTGTTACTAAAGTTTAAGGGTATAATCAAATTCTATCATTTCTTTTTTACACTCTACCACTTAGTATACCTAAAGATATATAGCGGTTATACCATAATTGCACGTAAGGAAAAAAAAAATAGTTGACCTAGGGCCCCTAGTTACGGCCCTGATTCGATAATCATGTCTTTTGGAAGTGCTTAGAGTTCTTACTAGGTTATACATAGATACATATGTATCAACATACATACTTACCTATATACGTATATACGTACATGCATACATATACATACATACATACATACATACATAATTGACAATGCACATGCAAATTTGGAACTTGGCGCTACGAGTAAATTGGAAATGTGGCCGCTGAGTTAGCAAGCGTGGAAGCTGTTGCAAAAGCTACTCAACCGGCCAATGTTCATTCTTTGGTTGATTGGACAAAGTTTGTCAAGTTTTCACTAAGTACGTCCAGGAGAGAAGGTAAGAATTTTTTTAACATATTTGCCTCCTCATGTGGTTTTTTTTTTTTTTTTTTTTTGAACAACAATCATTATATTAAAAGGGTAGCAAGTTGCTACGTAATACAGTTACAATCCAATCGAAAGAAAAACATAATCTAGAAGAAACAAGAGACTAAAGCCTTAACTCATCTCAGCCAATACAGGGAAAGATAAAAACAGAGCTAAAACATCCAGTGGCAATTCCTCATGTGGTTTTTGAGAGGGAAATTGTCGGTGGAAAGGTGTAACTATTATATATGTAGCAATGCGGAAGAGAAGGTAAGAATTTCTTACTTTTTTCTAATATTTTTTTCAATGGATTGTTATGTGTAGAAGAAGCGTAACTATTATGTAGAAATGCGGAAGCGACGTGTGTTAAAGTACCGTGGAAGCAAGAAAGGCTTCGCACGCATTGCTTATGAAATGGTAAGACTTAATTTTCTTTTATGTTTCACGTGCATTGTAAATGCATATCTAACTAAGTATTTTTTTTTTTTTTTTTTTTTGTTTTATAGAAGAAAAAGAGTGAAAACCCTGATGCAATAACAAGAGTTGATGTGTGGCTTGCTGGTTACTCGAGAAAGAAAAAAAGATGGCGATGAAGAAGTTGAAGATCCAGAAGTTGTGGTGAGATATTTTTATTCTTTAAAATCAAATTTATAGTCATGTTGCTATTAATCAAGTATTTAAATGTGGTGATTATACATGAAATTTCATATTTTTCCGTCGAAATAATAACTCCTAATATGTTTTCTTTAGAGACAAGTTAAAGAAAAGTTGGCCAAACAACCGGATTCATCGCAATGGTCTATTAATGATGATCCGGTTTCACAAGTTTTAGGCCCTGAACGATGGGGACGGGTACGGGGCTATGGCTTTGGGGCAACACCTTCACAGTTGAATGGAAGAAGTCAGGTAGATTTTAGAGTTAGTATGTTCGAAAATAAATTGCAAGATATGGAAATGAAATTTGATGCTGCTTTCTCTCAACGTAGCAAAGAAGCTCATAGTAGTGTGAGAATTTTTACTTGTGTTAATCTTATTTTGTTTATTGAAATGATGTAGTTTGATATTTTAATGAGTTTTATTTTTATGTTTGTCCTAATAAATAGGAAAACGACAACATTGCGAATCCGCCATTTCACATTGACAAATCCATGGATGACACAATAGTACCTCAGAAGAGAAAAGAAGTCCCGTGCGTTTCAACTTCTTCCAAACAAGTTAAAATCTCCAAAGGTGAAAAGCAAACAAAATTAGTTGAAAATGTTAATAATAAAACTCTGCAAACGCAACATTTACTCTTATTGAGATGGTATGGTACCGAGGAGAAGATTGTTGCTTTTAGAGACCTTGCGTCTAAAGATCCGGATGATAAAGTACATTATATTCGTCTCGGTATGGGTTCGGGAAGTGATTGAAGACATTGCTTTGTATCGACAGACCGAAGAATTCAGTACCCTCTCTACAGCCAAAGGAAGCACAGTGGCTTGGCCCTCTGAGTACATTAAATTACTTTAAGGTAAGTCTTTGATTTGATTCTGAAAATTTCACATTAATTTTTCTTTTTTCCAAGATGGCTTGTTTCTGTGTTGTTGATGTTGAGTTGTGACATGGTAGCATTGCACATTATGTTCACTTAGATATGCTTAAAGTGTGTTCAGGTTTCATGTGTCCGTTCCCCTTGTCTATTGGTAATATTTGAGAAGTGCATTAAGTAATGTCAAGGCAGTGTGCTTGTCGGCTGGACGGTGTCTCCATTCTGATGACCGGCTTTGTCTGAATCAGAGTAGCTCTTTTTGTTGTCCATTTGTGTGTATGTTTTTCTTGTTTTTAACACTAATTTTAGGATGGTCGAGGTGCAAGTTTTGACCACCAAATCAGCACTTTCAAAGGGATACATTGGTGGAAAGTTTTTACAGGTAGGGGCCCATTGGTGGAAGTTGAATTCCTATTGGTTTTGGTGCACCAACTCGATTTACACCAAGTCCAACATAAAATTTGTGTGTTTTTAAAGTATGAAAGGGTTACATGACAACTCTTGTACCTGGGCAAAATTAGGATTTTAGTTCTCTAACTTGGCCTATTTTAGATTTTAGTCTTGCTTCTCAGTTTCGATAAGACAAATGATCCTCTAAGTTGGCTTTTTTTTTTGATTTTAGTCCTATCCGCCGGTTTACGCTAACTGGACAACGGGATCATCAAAATTAACTTATGTGGACGGCACGTCATATGCCATGTCGGATTTACATGGCGTTGGGTCCCATTTCTACCACACTGACTAGAAAATAAGACTTTCCTTACTTTAATTACTTTCCCCACTTCCACTTTTCACCAAACCATTTCCCAAAGTCTGTCTGCAAATAAACCCGTTACTCTTCCAACTTCTTCTTCTTGCAAAATCAAATTCATCCCTAAATTCATGTGATGAAATTTTCTTTTTACTAGCTTCATCAGCCTTTTAGAAGACAAAAATAAATGAAAATTTTGAAGAAAAAATGATTGAAAAAAATACAGGTGAAAGGAAAATAAACAGACAGGTGGGCTATAAACCACTACCAAACATGCAGATAAAGACATCAAAATTAAATATCACAAATTAAAGTAAAAAAAACAAGCCGACTCATTAAGAAAGGCTACTTGAAAGGAAGAAATATTAGATGGAAATGAAAAATAAAGAAAGAAAAGAAATTAAAGATTGATTTTTTAGGAAAACCAGAAAAGAAAGAAGAAACAAGATTAATTGAGTGTGAGGAGGGGAGACAGAAAAAAAAAGGATTGAAAACAGAGGCAGAAGATCAGAAATTCAGAGTCCTTTTTTGAGAATTACCTTATTAACTCAAAAGGACACACAAAAAGGCATAATAATATCATCACAGAGCAGAGCAGCCATGATTCCACCTGATAATTCTGGGACTATTTGGCATTTTTTGTGTTCATACTGTTTTTGTCAGGCAGTTCGATAGCTGGTACTGATAGTACTCTGCTACTCTATCAATACTCATGCAAATAAATCACTCACCAATAATCGGAGTATCCAATTTCTCCTGCGTTGCCATCTCTTTTCCTGCATCACCTTTGAAGAGCACGAATTCACAGAGCACAAATACGCAGTTCGAAGAGCACAAATTCGAAATTGAAGCAGCAATTAGGGCTCAATTGGGTTCGGGTATTGTGGGTTTCATGGGTTCATGGATTTTAGGGTTAAGGGTTCATGAATTTAGGGAGATAAGATGAATTTGATTTTGCAAGAAGAAGAAGATGGAAGAGGAACAGGTTTATTTGCAGAGTTTATTAGGATATAGTTGGGGAAAAGTCGAGG
This sequence comes from Gentiana straminea, assembly GCA_036785695.1. Taxonomy (NCBI): domain Eukaryota; kingdom Viridiplantae; phylum Streptophyta; class Magnoliopsida; order Gentianales; family Gentianaceae; genus Gentiana; species Gentiana straminea. The sequence continues at coordinate 2,651,488 of JAVUPR010000099.1, read as the reverse complement.
TGAGGAAAGTAATTAAAATTGGAAAGTCTTTTTTCTAGTCAATGGGGTAGAAATGGGACCCCACCGCCACGTAGATCTAACGTGACATCTGATTTGGTTTCCACATAAGTTAATTTTGATGATTCGGTCTTGCGTCGTAAACCGTGGATATAAATTAAAATTATAAAAAAAAAAAAGCGAAACTTAGAAAATGACCATTTATCTTACCGGAAATTTGGAATGACTAAAATCCAAAATAAAAATAAAGCAGTTAAAAATAAAATCCTAATTTTGCCCTTGTACTTGTCTTTTTTCTGAACTAAAACACCTCTGGTGCAAAATCGGTATATTTTTTTGCATCTCTCTGCCTTGATAAACTTGTTCATTGGTGGAAAAGAGGATCTTCTTATCTATGTATTAGGTTTCAGTAGGTTTATTGCTTATAGAACATCATCATACAATGCTGTAAACACAATTGTTTGATGTGAATACAGAGAAAGTTGAATGATGTTTCTCTGCATTCGGTGTGAATGCTGTTTCACATTCGAGTTTTTAATGTCGTCACTATAGCTTTTGGTTTGGATCGAGTCAGAATTACAGAGTTTGGTATGTTTTTGCATGTATACATGAAAGTAGGGCTGTAAATGAACCTAAGTATTCGATTCGATCGGGAGTATTCGGCTCGAAAAAGCTTGATTCGGGCTCGTTTCGTGGGTTCGAACTTCGAGCCGAACCTTACAAATTAGATATTCGGTGGTCGAGCCGAACATGTTCATGTTCGGCTCGGATATCATAAATTCATATACGGTTCGAGCCGAACATGTTTTTTAAAACCGAGCCGAACATGTTCGATTTTTTTTTAAACCCGGTTCGAGCCGAACATGTTCGAACGGTTCGACATGTTCGAGCCGAACCGAGCCGAGCTTTTTCCCCAAATACCGGACCGAACCCGAGCCGAATAATGAAAATATAAGGCTCGGCCATTTCGAGCCGAGACGAGCCTAAGGTTCGAACATACCGAGCCGAGCCGAACCCTGTCAGGGTTCGGTAGGGTTCGGCTTGTTTACAGGCATACATGAAAGTATAATGTTTTTGTATTATTCTATGAGTACAGTCAAAACATACTTCAGATCATGGGATATGTTGAGACTTAATTGAGAGGTTGTGCCTCTAGCATTCTCCATTGCCCTTAGTACTGAAATGTATGATTTTGAAACATCACAGCTGTCTACATTTCAGCTGCCACTTATTATCTAGCTGTTTTTTTTCTTGCTGATATGCCAATGAATATTAGCATCAAAAGAAAGAAAGATAAATTACGACGGGAGAACAATCTAAACAGTCATCGGAGAACCAGTTATACTCCAAAGCGTCAAATTAGTGAGACGTTGGGAGGGGGGATTTGAGGACGTGGGTTATTTCTTTGTTTGAAGGGGCGTGGGGCCGTGGGGGTTATCCAGAAAAAGATGAGGAAAAACGACGGAAGATGGAGAACGTGGGGGAGACGGAGTGAATTTTGTTATTTTCTAAACGGGTCACCAAGTCGGGTAATAGGCCAAAATCGGGTAAATTTGCAGTTTTTTCCTTAAAAATATATAATAAAATATATATATCTTATATTATATTTTCAATTAAAAAACTGCCAATTGACCCGTAAGAGGCCAATTGACCCGACCCAAACCCGGGAAATACCGCTTGCTATATACTACCTATACTAGTAGGAAACCCGTGCGATGCACGGAAAAACCTAAAAATCAAACACAAATGTTATTAAATGAAAATGGCTACATATGTTCGAAAGTGAAGTAACGTATACATATGATATACATTTAATAATGTTTTAAATGACACTTGACATTCCATGTTTTACCTTCCACTTGATCTCCCCCTTATGATGTAGAAAGACATTTTTGTTCTCCATGGATGGGAACAAACAGTAAACCAAATCTCACACAAAAAGGTAAACCAAATCTCCCCTTTTACGGTAGATTTAGTATTATTAACCTACTTAAAATTTGCAAGGGAAAAAAAAGGAGAGAACTTGGGAAAGTATTAACATGCAAGTTTGTATATAGGTCATCACAGACAAATAATTCCACCATTTTTCCAAAGGCATAAGCATGATCAATGAGATATAATACTCCATATCCTTAAAGTAATTTTGAACAGAAGACAAATGTTCTTTAAAATATATAGGATCACAGAATGGTTTCTTTTATCAATGACCACAAAATCACTCATTTGTCATTTTCAACTTCTAGCAACTATCTAAGTTCGACATACACTATGTCATCAGGATTAAAAAAATGCTGATGAAATAGAGCGGTAAATGTCGATGTTGAAAAGAAGAACAATACCTGAGAAGAATTGAATTCGTCTCAAAATGTAGATTTCGCCAGACCATCGAAAAATCGAAAGCTTGGAAAAAACTGAACTCCCATCTTACTCATCTTTGAAGAATGAAATCGGCATTTATATTAAAAAAAAATTTAAAAAAAAACCTCGACAGACAACATAAAATAAAATAAAATCCGAGTGTAAGCCGCAAAGCATGTTCAATGAAAAAACATACACACGAACACAGAGTTGCACGGAGGGGATCAACTACTCATACAAACCTGATGAACAATGATTACTACAAATCATAATTATCTGATCATTCTAATAGTGCAATGAAAGGAAAAGAGATTGTATAGATTGCTTGTTTTCGTTTTAAATTTTTTTTTTATTCGAAAATTCATGATGAATGCCTTTGTGATTGTTGTGGTTGAAGAGATGGATTGAGGTTGGTACTGTTTACCCGTAGATCTATTTTGTAGCTCTTTTGATTAGTATCAATTGAGTATAGGATTTGTAATTTAATTATATTGAATTCATGCAGTAATAACAATTTCCCACTGCACAAACAAACAGATATATAAAAAAGACCAAGCAATGAAATTAACTCTCTCATATGCTAGAATGTTGTACCATTGGGAAAATATGATCTACACCCAAGCAATGAGCAATCACAAATGTATGCTCCTTGATTGTAACTGATATAAGCCCCTAAGAAATCAATCTGAAACAAATGAATTACCATCATCCCAATCAATATACCTTTGAAAGGAATTTCCACAACTATGATACATGAAATAAATCCAATAAACATTTTTTTTTCTGGAGAATAACAATTCAACATAATTTAAACCATAAAAAATCCAAGCGAAAAAAAAAAAACCATTAAAAATCCAAAAAAAGCTAAGAAAAAAAATGCTGCCAAGGAAATTAAAGCAATCTCCTGAATACAATGAAAAAAAAAGTAGTGAGCAATGAAAATCTTACCTAATGGCATGACACTCACACAACATAAAGTCGAAACTCGAGTGGGGTGCGTGTAGACGTGTTTTGTGATGTTACTAAAGACTTGCATTTGAGCGGGGATGAAGGCAGGCTTCGCATACTATCCGGTCCAAACCGTTAAACAATGTGCATCTACTACACCTCCAACAATCAACAACACCAACACCAAGTGTTTCATTCATCGAGCCCACGCCTTCAAGACCCGTTTTCGAGTCCTCTAACCAACTCATCAAAGTAATCTCTATAAACAATTGATTCAATGTATTTTCATTGATTGAATAATGAAATATTACAATGGGGTATTTATACTGTGTCAAACTTGTCCACCAAGTATTTAAATAATAATTAAATAATAACAAGATAAATACAATCTTAAATAGAATCCTCAATACGCCCCCGCAATCCCACGGGAAGAGGTAGAACGTGGAGATTGGTCTTAAGGGCCGAAAACCGTGGTGCAGATAAGGGTTTGGTGAGTAGATCGGCGAGTTGGTCTTTGGAGGAGACAAAGGCGACTTGAAGCAATTTGGAGGAGACCAATTCGCGGACATGATGGAAATCAAGCTCAATATGTTTCGTGCGAGCGTGAAAAACAGGGTTAGCGGCCAAGTACGTGGCCCCAATATTATCACACCAAAGAATGGGAGGAGCGGTGAGAGGGACCCGCATTTCACGCAGTAACTGAGTGAGCCATTGAACTTCGGAAGCCGCATTGGAAAGCGACTTATATTCAGCCTCCGTACTGGACTTGGCGACGGTAAGTTGCTGTTTGCAACGCCATCTAATTAAATTGGAACCCAAAAAGACACAGTAAGCACCAACAGAGCGACGATCATCTGTATCAGCTGCCCAATCAGCATCGGAATAGGCATGGAGGGTAGGTATCGATTGGCGAGAGATAAGAAGACCCTCAGAAATAGTATGTTTGAAATAGCGTAAAATGCGCTTAACAGCGGCCCAATGTTCATCCGTAGGAGAGTGCATGAATTTACTCACTTTATGAACGGCAAACGCAATATCCGGCCGAGTGAACTGAAGATACTGGAGCCCACCAACAATGGTACGATAAAGAGACGGATCGAGAAATCGTGGACCAAAGATCCCTAGTCAAACGACATTTAGCCGCCATAGGAGTATTACAAGGCTTAGCGGAGTCATGGAAGCACGCTGTAGAAGCTGTAAAATATATTTCCGCTGAGTAAGATATAGGCCATCATCGTGAGGGAGCACCTCCACCCCCAAAAAGTAAGAAAGATTACCAAGGTCCTTGACAGGGAAGTGAGCGCTAAGGTGTCGAATAACCGCATCAACCAACGCGCTGGAAGAACCCGTAATAATAATATCGTCGACATAGATAAGGACATAAACTGAAGCCGGGCCAGAGCGGTAAATAAAGAGAGAAGTGTCAGCTTTAGAGGACACGAAACCATACTCAGTGAGAACAGAGGTAAACCGAGAGTACCAAGCTCGAGGTGCCCGTCGTAAACCATATAAGCTCCGCTTAAGGCGGCAAACATAGTCAGGGTAGTCAGGGTGTTGAAATCCCTGAGGCTGCTGCATAAAAACCCTGTCACGTAAAAAACCATGAAGAAAAGCATTATGTATGTCAACCTGTTTAAGAGCCCAGTTATTAGTGACAGCCAATGACAATAAAAGACGCACAGTAGTGGGCTTGACGACCGGACTAAAGGTGTCATGATAGTCAACACCCTCAGCTTGGTGGAACCCCTTGGCAACTAAACGCGCTTTATAGTGCTCAATACGACCATCAGCATGAAGCTTAACGCGATACACCCATTTGTTTCCAATAACATTGAGACCGGGTGAGGGAGGAACAAGTTCCCACGTATCGTTATGGACAAGTGCATTTATTTCATCACGCATGGCATCTCGCCAAACTCGATGCTTAACGGCCTCGGTAAAGGTGGTAGGTTCAGCGTTAGCGGATTGGGCGAGGAGAGCTTTGGGCAAAGGATAGCGGACAAAATCGGGATGTAAGGATTTGGGTTTTGAGGAGTTGGTCTGGGAGCGCGTGGTAATCTGCCGAGGGGGTATAGAGCCGGTGGGGTCGTTTGAAGGTGATGGGCTTTGAGATTGTGAGGAAGAGGAGGGGTCCGATTGAGTGGGGCTCGAGTGGCCTATATTAGATGGGCTGGATTGCTAGGAGTCAGCGGCGGGTGAGAGAGGAGGCAAGCTGGGCCTGGATGACATGGGCCGAGTGTGGGCCGAAGGTGAAGCAGTTGTTGGGTTTGATGGAGCCGGCAATTGAAAGGAGATGGAATTATTAATATTGGTTGGTAATGGGACAGTAAGGTTCTCGATAGGGGGAAGAGAGGCGGGAGCGTGGTAGGGAAAGGTGTTTTCGTCAAAAACGACATGACGTGAAATATAGATGCGTCCAGTTTGAAGGTCGAGACACTTATACCCATAATGTGAAGGACTATAGCCGACAAAAATACAGGATTTGGACCGAAAATCCATCTTATGACGATTGTACGGCCTAAGGTATGGCCAACACGCACAACCAAACACCCGAAAGAAGGAGTAATCGGGAGAGCGGTTGAAAAGAACTTCGTAGGGCGATTTGTTTTGAAGGACACGAGTGGGAAGCCGATTAATCAAGAAGGTAGCCGAGGTAAAAGCATCCTCCCAATATTGGAGGGGAAGATTAGATTGAGCCAGGAGAGATAGACCCGTTTCTACGATATGACGGTGACGGCGTTCTACGGCACCCATTTGTTCGTGAGTGTGAGGACAAGATACGCGATGATCAATACCGACGGCGGCTAGGTGATTAGTTAAGCGCCGAAACTCACCCCCCGGTCGGTTTGCAAAGATTTAATTTTAGAAGAGAATTGGCGCTCAACTAACGATTGAAATTTTTGAAAAATAGATTCAACATCGGATTTAAGGCGAAGGGGATATAACCAAATAAATTTAGAGAAATCATCCACAAAACTAATATAATAACGGGAGCCATAAGTAGAGGGTTCAACAAAAGGACCCCAAACATCGAAAAATCAAGTCTAACGGTGCACGAGACGTAAAATCGGAAACAAAAATGAAACCTATGACTCTTAGCTAGTTGACACGCGTCACAAACGGTGCGTGGGTGCCTTATTTGAAATAGAAATATTGAGACTACGCAAAACTTGAGCGAGGGCTTGATTGGAGCAATGACCAAGGCGGCGGTGCCAGAGTGGAGTCGAATTATGGCTGGACAGAAGAGCACGAGCAGGTGGACGGTTGAAGAGACTCATAAAATGATAGAGACCATTTTTAAGGTAACCCCTATGATGAATGCGGCCCGAGTAGTCTTTCACAAGAAAATACGTGTCGTGAAATTCAAAGTAAACGGAATTATCGGAAGCAAAGCGTTGGACGGATAAAAGATTGGTGTGGAGGGAAGGGGACACAAGAATATTGGATAAGAGATACGTAGTAGCATTCGAGTTTAAACGAGCCGAGCCAACATGAGAAATAGACATACCTGAGCCATCACCAATGTGGATACGATCCGAGCCATCGTAGGGTTCAACCTGCAAATTTAAGTTACGATAATTATTAGTCATATGGTGGGTTGCCCCGGTGTCCGGTATCCACTCATGAGGAGGCGGATGAGGTGAATAAGGGCCCTGATTCGAATAGAGCTGTTGATTGGCATAGGCGTGATAACCCTGCGGAGGGAGATTGCGCGAAGGAGGATTGCGTGGCGGCGGCGGGCTGTCAGCATACCGATAATAACACTGTGCGGCTGAGTGACCGGTGCGGGAGCAAATCTGACAGACCGGTGCCGGAGAAGACGAGGAGCGTCCATTCCCACGCCCGCGCTGGTGTTGATTTCGACCTCTGCCCCTAGAATTGTTGGTGCTGCGGCCACCAGAAGCATTGGGATTCGAATTTCCTCTGTAATTCGAATTATTGGGGTAATTTGGGACCGAGCTCTGTCCATAATATGCAGAAGGGGCGGTGATGCTTGCCGGAGCTGATGGTGACACTACAGAGGGGGTGTGATTTTGCAAGCGGGCCTTGGTAGTCAATAGCAGCGAATAAGCTTCTTCAAGAGTTATATGATCCCGAGCAGAGATCATAGTAATGAGTGCTTCATACTCGGGGCCCAAGCCGGCAACAAGGTAAGCCACCACATCGTCGGTGGTCATGGGGTGGCCGGCCATGGCCAAATCATCAGCTAGCTTTTTAATTGTCACATAATATTCTGTAGCCGAGAGGTTGTTCTTACGGGTCGAAGCCAATTGGGTCCGAATTTGCATCAATTTTGCCCGAGACTGTGAAGCGAAGCAGGTGGCGAGGGCAGTCCAAATTTCAGCCGAGGTTTCGGCTTGATAAACTTGCATTAATACTTCTTCGGTTAGAGAAGACGTGATCGTGGAGAGAATAAGGCTGTCTTGTCGCTCCCATTCAAGGTAAGCCGGATTGGCAACCGGTGGATCACCCTCTTTTTCAACAATAGTCGGCGGCGGTGGCTTGATGGTGCCATTGATGTAGCCATGTAAACCTTGGCCTCGTAAATAGCGGAGTATCTGGGCTCTCCAAAGATGATAGTTTTGTCGATTCAGTTTTGTGATTTGAATACTTGAAGAGGGATGAAAGGAGGCCGATTTGGAGATGACTGCCGGCGCATTAGTGGTGGCTGCTGCCGGAGGAGTAGTGGTGGCTGAATCCTCTGTTTCGGCCATTGAATCTGGCGTTTTTTTTTTGTTTTTTTTTTAGTTTTTTTTTTTTAGGGTTTAATGGTACAGGGAGGAAAGAGTCTCTGATACCATATAAACAATTGATTCAATGTATTTTCATTGATTGAATAATGAAATATTACAATGGGGTATTTATACTGTGTCAAACTTGTCCACCAAGTATTTAAATAATAATTAAATAATAACAAGATAAATACAATCTTAAATAGAATCCTCAATAATCTCGAGTCACTATTCTCATTTTTGTTAACTTGTCTTTCAATTCGATGAAATGTGGTAAAGGGCCAACAGCATCCGCATACTGTGTCACATCTTCGTCTGCAAATTGATGTAGCTTCTCTAAAGCACGTTCTGCATTGCCTTGTATGAACTCGAAAAACCGCTTTTTCGCCTCCTCCTCGATGTAATATCCATATGCATAAGCCCATTTCATAACTCTCCTACATTCAATAATTTGCTCCCAAGCTTCTCTTATATACTTGATATCATTAATGAAAACTTGTTGAGTGTTGCTTATCTGCTGAAACTTTTTTCTCGACGATTCGTTAGCAACCCATCTCTCGTAAAAAAGATGTCCACATGGTGCTGCACGCAACTGATTGAAATTGAATTTTTTGAAACAAATATTGCAAACAATTGAATTATATTTCTTACCTGCTGAAAATTTAGAAACGACAACCGGACCCGATAACACCCCGATTGCTTCACGGATACCTTCTTCATTGGCAAACTATTCTTCAGAAGATTTATATTTGTTCCGGTTGAGGTGGAGCAAAATCAGGATCGCAACTTCTCTCGGAACCGATAAAACCGAACAAACCGAGCAGATAACATCGTTTTGACGTTTTCGAATTTCTTCTACAGTTAGGACATCAAAGTTCTTAACTTTGCTAGCATCATCAACTTCCTCCTCGATTTGATCATCGTCAATATAATCATATGAATCATCTTCTTCTACTACGTGATCTTCATCATCCATTATTGTTAAGGGTGATTTTGTACGTTTTATAAGGATATATTTTATATCAATTTCCCCCATATCTGGATGTTTTTCATAGAAATCGAGCTTTATATTGAAATATTGAGCAAGTGATGTTTTTAACGAGTTAATCGCAAAATTGGTTAATTTATGAGTTTTATTGGTGATTTTATGTTTATTTGAATATTATTACATTTTGCGATGTTTTTGATGACGTGTAGATGGTAATTGCGGTTCAAAAGATGATTAAATGAAGATAAATGTCGGATTTAATGGATGAAAAAGAGATAAGGATGGAATTGGCTAGAAGAAAAGAGATAAAGATGAGAAGATCGATTTTTGATCCAGCTGAACTGGCGTCCAAGTCCCGTCCAGTCTGGACTGGCGTCCATCAAAGTGGACTGGCGTCCAAGAGGTGAAAAACAGATCAGAGAGTTCCAAACTTTATTGGACGGGCGTCCAATCCATGCAGAAGGGCGTCCGCGGCCGACTTACAGCAAACCGACTTTATTCCATATAAATACAACGCATTATCAAACCCTAGGACATAGACCATATACGCATATTACTTGAGAAAACCCTAGTTTTTCATGCCAAGTGACCTCGGCCGGCTGAGCCTTGGTGCTTGGCCGGCCGAGGGTCGTTTCTTTTCCGTTTTATTTCGTTTTGCTTCTGCGTTTTATGCTCAACGCTTGGGGCTGAACATGTTCAAACGATTTGAATCTTTTCCATCAGGTTTTTCTATTTCCAATCTGAGTTTATGTTGTGATTTTAATTCAAAGTTGTTATCTTTCCTTTGATTATTTGTTATGCAATCGAAATCGAAAGATGAATTGTCATTAATGTTTACCGTATGACGAGAGTCGGTGTAAACCTTAGATCACCATAGGAAAGATGGGATTTTTAACCTTGACATAACGAGAGTTGATAGGTTGAATATCTAGGTTGCTAGATTGAGAGATCTTACACCTTGTTTTGAGAGCGTTAATCTCTATAGATCGAGAGATGATGAGATTGATAGACGAATTATCTACGAGAGTAGGAATTCATACTGTTGATAGGTGAACCACAACTTGAATTAAATCATCATAAGATAGTTTAGAGAGGAAATTGAGGGTTGCGGGATCGGTGGATTATTGTTTGTTCATTGTTTAATCACCATGATCATTGTCTTGTTTATTTTCTTTGTAGTTTAAATTTTATCTTTGTTCGCAACGATGTCTTCCTGGCATTGGACTGACAATCCTCTGTCCAGTTTATTTTCCGTTTTAGTTTAGGTTTAGTAATAATAGTATCAATCTTAGGAAAATTAATTGAACTAGATACCCCGATTCCCTGAGATCGACTCCGGTATTAGTCACTGTACTACGATCCCTACACTTGGGGAATACCGGATTTATAAATTTTATTACTTGTTGTTTTTCATTGCATAAAATCCGAGACAAGTTTTTGGCGCCGTTGCCGGGGAATCGGTACGGTCGTCTAGTTTCTTATTATTTTTTTTTCTTAAGTTGTTCTGTTTTGTTTTTCGTAGGTAGTTTGTGTTATCTAGTGATTATTAATTTTTCATAGGTTTGTGTTTAGGTTCCAATTAGGGTTTTGTTTAGTTTTCGTGTTTTGTTTGGACCTGTTTTCGTGTTTAGCAGCGTTTATGTGCTTCAGTTTGAACGTAAACGGGCGTCCTGAGCTATTGGACGCCCGTCCGTCCAAATCTGATCGTCTATGTTTGTGTTTTGCCCGGTGCGGACGAGCGTCCGCAACTTGGACGCCCGTCCCGTTCTTTTTTCGAGGCGTACGTCCGTCCGGCAACTTGGACGCCCGTCCGCTTTGTCACCGCTTTTTTATTTATTTTTGTTTTAGGTAGATATCTTGGTTTGTCTTTCTTTTTCTTATTAAATAAATGTACTAGGGTTTCTGTTTTTCGTAGGTAGGTTTCGTAGGTAGGGTTCTGAGGTTGAATCATCTGACTCCACGTTTTTCGCGGTCAATTTTTTGGATAAAAGGGATCGTTTTAGCACTTGTTAGTATTTTGGCCATAACTTTCGGCTCGAGTGTCGGATTTACGAAGAAACTTCCGTTTCTTCGTCCCTGTCCACGTATCTTAATTTTTTATGGGGTATTGAATCGAAAGGTGAAATTTTAGCTGGAAATCATAACTCCTAGGGTCTCTTTTAGGATCACGAGGAAAAAAACACCGCTGCACAAAAGAAGGACCGATTTAAGATATGTAATCAGTTGTTGTAGACTTGTTGAACTTGATTCTGCTTCGGTAATTTTGCATCCTACTATTATTTTGCCTGAAATTGAATAGGTAGTATGTTGAAGATTACTTAAAGTGGTTGAATAATATTCTGGTTGCCTTTCGGTGTTGACATTAATTTAGTCATACTTAGTGCTTTGTCGAAATACCACTATTGAGACAAGGCAAATGAAGGACTACCACTCTCTTGTCGAAATACCACTCCTATTTTCGCGTTTTAGGTGTTTTTGGAACGAAACTAAACCCTAATTGGGAAGGGGGAACCCAATAGGGGATTTGTGTACCTTAAGATCGTGCACATTCATTAAAAAAATGGGAGAAAATCGCGAACCAAAATCGTTTGTTTTTGCCTTGGGTGGTATTTCCACAAATACACCACAGAATGGGTGGCATTCCAGAAAAAATCCCGGTGATCACCTTCACCTCTGACAAGGTGTACATAATTATTATGCTCATCATATGGCTTGAACGTTATGAATTTAGGGATGTGTACCTCTTCATTGCACAATCTTCAGCTTTGACCCTTATGAATTTAGTGATGTGTTTCATGGTTAGCCTTATATGGAGGTTAATGTATAGTAGTTATACACTTACCATTCATGTGTTGTGTTGTTAGGTAAGATAGCAGTGGTATGGTTTGAAACAGATATATGAGAATGGTAAGATAGCACCAACAGTCCATCCTGTGTGAATGGTAAGAATCAAATTTTAGAAGGGAAAATTTGCTAGATAGTGCTTTCTTGAATGATTTTTGTCTAGATAGTACTCCACAATGAAGAGTGTAAGCAAAAATAATGAAAAGAAAGAAATAATTTGGAATGACAATTACACCCATCATTTAATTACTCTAATTTCGTTTTTTAAGGGAAAAAATAATGGTAATGAATGGGATTCGAACCTGGCACCAAAGAGTAAACAAAAGCACACACTGACCACTGAGCTACGAAAATTACATTTGCTTGTTGGTTGCATAAAATATATGTATTACGAAACACTACTAAATTTCAATAATTGAATATCAAGGTCTTCAATTCAATACAATCAATCAATTATAATAATCAATATTAAACAACATATAAATTTAAATCAATATCCATTTGATGCTCAAACGTTTACAATCATCATAATTAACTCAAAGTCAAACACTTTTAATAATTGTTAAATATTGTAATTTACTTAAACGAACAACAATAATTGTTATTGATAAACTTATATGAACATCAAATCGAATTTCCAACAAACATCATAATTAAATTCAGATAAATATCGTATTGATGTAATCAATAATAATCAGTGTTAAACACTATTGTTAACTTAAATAAATATCATATTGGTATTCCGTCATTTAAAATCATCATTAAGCAGTATAATAAACATAATTCAACATCAAATTATTTCTCAATCACACATAATCGTAATCAAACATTATAATTAACTAATATAAACATCATATTGATGTTTAATCAAGAATAATCATTGTCAAATACTATAAATAACTTAAATAAACATCGTATTGATATTCAATCACTTGCAGTAATAAAAAACAATGTACTCCTCCGTCCCAAATTGTTTTTCGTCACTTATAATCATCATAAAACACTATAATGAACTTAAATGAACTTCAATTTAATGTTAAATCACTTATAATCATCATTAAATACTATAATAGTATTAAACGAACTTTAATTTGATGTTCAATAACTTATAATAACATTGAGTGAACATTGATTTGATGTTTAATCATTATAATCATCATAAAACACTATAATGAACTTAAGTGAACTTCAATTTGATGTCCAATCGCTTATAATCATCATTAAACACTCCAATAAATTTAAACGGACTTCAATTTGATGTTCAATCGCTTATAATCATCATTAAACACTCTAATAAACTTAACGGACTTCAATTTGATATTCAATCGTTTATAATCATCATTAAACACTATAATAAACGTAAACGGACTTTAATTTGATGTTCAATAGCTTATAATCATCATTAAACACTATAATAAGCTTAAACAAACTTCAATTTGATGTTCAATCACTTATAATCACCATTAAACACTACAATAAGCTTAAAGAGACTTTAATTGGATGCTGAATCATATATAATAATCATTAACACTATAATAAACTTAAACGAGCTTCAATTTGTAGTTCGATCACTTATAATCATCATAAACCAATATAATAAAGTTAAATGAATTTCAATTTAATGTTCAGTCACTTATAATCATCATTAAACACCATAATAAGATTAAACGAACTTCAATTTGATTTCAATCACTTATAATAATCATTAAACACTATAATAGCCTTAAGTGAACATTGATTTGGTGTTTTATCACTTATAATCATCATAAAACACTACAATGAACTTAAATGAACTTCAATTTGATGTTCAATAGCTTATAATCATGATCAAGCATCACAATAAGCTTAAACGGACTTCATTTTGATGTTAAATCGCTTATAATCATCATTAAACACTATAATAAGTTTAGATGAACTTTAATTTGAAGTTCACTCACGTATAATAATCATTAAACACTATAATAACCTTAAACGAACATTGGTTTGATGTTCGATCACTTATAATAATCTTAAATGAAAATTCATTTGATGTTCGACCACTTATAATAATCTTAAATAAAAATCCATTTGAAGTTTAACCAATTATAACCATCATAAATCACTATAATACACTTAAATTAACTTTAATTTAATGTTCAATCACTTATCTTTATTTTCGGTCAATTATTATCATCTTCAAACACTATATAGAACACAATAAACAATAAATTTGATGTTGATGTTGAATTAGTTGGTCATAATCATCATTTTTTTAAAAACTCATAATAATGACTAAACATTGTAATACAACCACTAAAATCATCATTAACAATTACATTAAAAAAATTGACAAACAATTATATTAAAATTAATAAATATCATGTTGCTTCTTCTAAAAAAAGACCTCTATGAATATTTAATATCATGTTGATTATTCTATACATATACAAATAAATAAATAAATATTGTTGCTCCAATGAGGCAATGACACATAACAATTTGACTCTCCCGGTCAAATCATTTCCTTCCTCTCAGGATTCCCACTTCATCTTCCTCACCAAATTTTTACGGCAAAAAAGGAAAAAAAAAAAAAACAAAACAAAACAAAGCACCTTGATCATCATTTTGATTAAGATACAATAAAATGGAATACCCGTCATCTAAACTAGGCATGAAATAATAAAGGGAGAAGACGGCGGGGGATCGGAGTAGGAAAGAAGGAATGGTCGCCGGAAAAACGAAACGGGATGAACGAGGACATGGCTGCCTGTTTTTGATGTTCTGAAGGGGTAAACGAGGAAATGGTGGTCGGAAAAACGGGATGAACAAGAAAATCGTCGGAAAAACGTTATGAACGAGAAAATCGCCGGAAAAAACGGGATGAAATGGTCGCCGGAGTGGAAGGAGAAAATGACCGGCTGTTTTTTTATATAAATCAGTAATCAGGGTATTTTAGGTAATTCATATTATTTTTTTTGAAAAATATAAGCAAAAGACTATTTAAGTAAAGAACTTTGTAGATGAACTAAATAGACAAAGATCTTTCAAGGGTGTACTAAATAAACAAATAAATGTATCATCTTTCTCCGTTTCTACTTATGGGTTTTTTATTCCTAGACTAATTTTGCAGATTTAAATTAATAGAGGTTTGATTTCATTTTTGGTTTTGAAGCGGAGAAAGACTCAACGAAAATGCTTACCTCTGGATGGTAATGGCTTTTTCTCTTCCTCTTTGCATTCATTTTATATATTCTTTACGCTGTGTTATTGCCTTGAATTGATGCTCCCGTTGAATGAAATGAATCAGCCTTCTTTTAGCAACTCATAGCTTTTGTTTCAGTCCGCCGCTCCACTTTATCGATTGGATCAGAATGATGTTGATAAACGTCTCTGATAATCGACAATCATGACTGCATCGCAAGTTATCTATCGCAAGGTGTCTATTGATAAACGCTGCTTCATTTCATAGCTTTTGTTGGTATTTTCCTTTTCTTTGCTCATACGTCGTCTACAAAGCAAGCATTTCCATACAGTCGTTGCCTATTTCAATATAGTAAAGGAGTAGATATATTGTTTTGTTCCTCTTATTGGCCAAAAAAATAGAGCTGAAAGTTAGATTATTTTTCTTTTGCAATTGATTTAGCTTCATCGAACACCTCGATTGAGAGGTATATGCTACTGCCTCAAAAGTTTCTTCATTTCCAAATTGGGGTCAGTGATTTATTGTCTACTTTTAATTCATACATACATTTTTTCCCTTCAATATTTTCACTGTATACGGTATTTAAGTAAAAATATCGAGTTGTTTCCCTTTTTTTGTTTGTTTATTTTGTTTCAAAAATTTGATTGTGAACACTCCGAGTTCAAAACATGTGTGGAATTTATTGGTAGAGGCCTCATTGGGAGATCAATCACTACCGAACTTGGAGGGATGATGTACATGCCAATGGATCCATTTTTTCATTTTTATTTTGGTTTAACTTCGATTGTATCTGCTCATGCTAATTGTCATTTTGATTAGAGAACATAAGTTCTTTTGTTCTCTTGGAGTTGTACATTGAAGGGTGTTCATTGCAAGAAGAACAAAATTATGACTCTTGGAAGAATGTTGAGAGTTTACTGAGCATAGGGCCTTGGGGTTGCTGTGTTTTACAGAGTTTTGCATTGGATCCCCTTTCGAGGTATTTTTCATTTCATTTTGAATATTTAATTTTATTTTTTACTGTTTGTATTCCGACAACTTTTGTGGCAGTGAGACATTTAGTTGAAATACGTTGTTCTTCTGGCTCTCTTTTTTCGATTCTCTACTTCGTAACCCCGGTAACTATATATGTTCATATTTCAATTTCTTTTGAGTAGGGGCCGGTGATTATGCTCATTTTGTTTTTTTCTTTCTTGAAATTGCAGTTTATTATTGCTCGGAATGTATGAAAGTTTATGAAGACCTATATGATGAACCAGATCTTTCTAAACAAATGTTAGCCTGATTACGTTAAGGGGAAAAAAAAGCTAACGAAATCAAACCACAACTATTCATTCAAATTATCTCATTCAAGTGTATCAACATCTTTTTTGATTTAGTACCGCGGTATAATCTACTAAGAGCTCGGGGTGCTTTGTTGTTGTTGCTTCTTCTTTTTGTTTTCTTTTCAGGACTAAGTTACGTCCAGTATCATTATCATATTCGTCATTGCTTTCTTCCACTTTTTTTCGTTTTAACTATTTTACTTCTTTAGTTTTTTTTGTGTTTTGTTACTCACATGATGAACAGAGTTTATTGTCTTTCAGAAAACACTGTGGCTGTGGCGGTGAATACGGGACATGACGACGACGACGATTCAAATGGTGACGTCATTGAAATTGGACAAAAGATGAACCTGTTGCAATATTTCAACAACAACAACTTGAAGAATCTCAAACTGTTAGATGACGATCGTTGTACAACGTGTCATAGTGACGACTGCAAAGATCCGACACCTTGTTTCTGTGATTTTACAAGTAAAGGTTGTTATGTACCGTACGAATGTGATTCGGCATGCGACCACTGCTCCTTTTGTGCTACTTATCCAGGTCATTGCTAAGGCTATGGCTGGACTTTATGGAAAGCATTGAGTGAGTAATTTCATGAAAGAGTAATTTCATGAAAGAACAACTATACTTGGAGATACAATTGATTACATGAAAGAGCTTCTAGAAAGAAGCAAAAACTTGCCAGATGAAATGATTGCCGTTTCCGTTTCGATTCGATCTTCCATTTTGCAGTAAAACGCGGCCTTCTCTCTTCGATTCTCAGTGATTTACGGCAGTTATGCCCTTCATCTGTCCATTATCTGAGTCAAACGCACACGTTTTGATTATAAACGGGAAGGCTTAATTTACGGGGCTGATTTGGTGAAATCCTTCTAATCCTATCTCTTTTCTGTTTTGTTTTTGTGTAATCTTGCTATTAACGTCTCTACGCGGCCTCCTCTCTTCCATTCTCAGTGATTTACGGCAGTTAGGCCCTTCATCTCTCCATTATCTGAGTCAAACGCACACGTTTTGATTAGAAACGGGAAGGCTTAATTTACGGAGCTGATTTGGTGAAATCCTTCTAATCCTATCTCTTTTCTGTTTTGTTTTTTGTGTAATCTTGCTATTAACTATTTATTTTTAGTGTTTATGTTCCTTCGTGCATCGCATGAGTTTCCTACTAGTATATATATAATTAAAATACGATGGTTTGCCACGTGCCACATTAATATTGTTGAGAAATAATTAAAATACGATGGTTTTGATCTGTTATACTTTCTTATTGTTGTAGAACTAGCCCTAAACTTTTTCATAATAACATTTTTGGTCCCTGAACTGTATCAAAAATTATGGTTTGAAAATCACAGTCACCGGACGTTTCTAGTGGGAACCCTAAGTTATTTCAAAATTTTATTCGAGTTCTTTGCAATGCAAACAGAAGGTTTCAAACCGTCAAGAGATGTTTCCTTGCCCGAAATCAAGATCAATTACAACGATTTGGGTCCTCCGATTAGAACCGAACCGAGCCGACTACGTTCGATCCTTGCGTTCTTCGTGGGTGGAGCTCATGGTTACGTTCGAAACAAATTATTACATTACTGGAAAGATAGGGATAAAGATATTCAAGTCCACGAATACCTTCCGAAAAACCTTACTACGAGTTAATGGGCCAAGCTAAATTTTGCTTGTGTCCGAGCGGGTACGAAGTAGCGAGCCCAAGAATAATAGAGTCGATCTCGGCTGGTTGTGTCCCGGTATTGACTTCAGACGGGTATGTACCGCCGTTTAGCGACGTTCTTGATTGGAGCAAGTTTTCGATCGAGATTCCGGTGGATCGAATCCCGGAAATTAACGATATTTTGATGGAGATAACGTTGGGCGAGTATTTGGAAAAGCAGAAAATGGTGAGGAAAGTTCAAAAACATTTTATTCTTCATCGCCCGACTCGAGCCTATGATTTGATTCATATGATTCTGCATTCTAATTGGCGTAGGAGACTTTCTTTGAAATTAAATGTATAGCACTAATTGACATTAATTTATAGCTAGTAGATATATTTATTTTTGCGATTTTTTTTAACATTATGTCAATTCCGAATTTCACAATATTTTGTATTATCTTGTCAATAAATGCAATAATATTTACCATTAGGCCGAGTCCAATACCCAACAACTTTTATTTTTCTTCTCAAAATCAACATTTTGCCTTTGAGATACATATATACTATAAAATATAGAAATGATATAGAAATGAACAAAATAATTCATTTCCATTTGAAAGTATATAGTCCAAAAAAAAGAGCTTAAATGAAAATTAATCTACTTTGGAGATTGAGAATAGCTAAGCTACCATAGGCATGTAAGAGACATATATACTAATCCGGAGAAGAATTATTATACATCAAGTATTTGTTGGTAAATGAATATAATGATGTCCAGACTATCATTTAGTAAAAACGTGCAGGGATGGGTCGAACACGTCTTATCTCTTCACTTACTGTGCAATAATTCTTTTGTAGTAGGTGGCAGATGTGATGTGTCTGGATACTCGTACGTTATAAGAGACATGATGTCCAGACTATCATTTAGTAAAAACATGCAGGGGTGGGTCGAACACATCTCATCCATCCACTTACTATGCAGTAACTCTTTGTAGTAGGTGGCACGTGTGATGTGTCTGGATGTTCGTACAATATACGAGAAGATGAATAATAAAGAGTTGCACTCTCAAATCACAGAAAGAAGGGTCCGTAGTCCGTACCACACACCCCTCTATCCGCTTCACAAATAAAGGTTGCACCATAATCAATGAAGTAAAAGAGCTCGATTCAAAAGCATAATATAATTCGTTAGGAAGAGTGGAATTTAACAAGTTACACAATATATCATCTTACAAATTTAGAATCAAAATACATTACAAAAGAAAAACAACAAAAAAAAAAAACCCTTACCCTAAACCCTAAAAAACAAGGGCACGAGAGGGAAATTCTTGCACGAAGAAGCCTTTTTTTCGGATGGGCGAAGTCAATACCCGAACCTACGTCCTTGCGAAATGGTTTAACCTTAGACGTTTCAAGCACTCTATTCTGATATCTTTTCCATCAACTTATACAAAAATGTCACATGCGAGTTATGACATACAAAAAAAATTTGATTTTTTTATATGATTTTGTAATTCAACAAATGCATGTGACATTTATATATTAGATGAAAACGAGAAAAAGATGAAGAAATAGAGGATTTGAAACGACGGCGTATGCTATGAAAAATAACACACAAAAAGCAAGAATTAAAATATAGGTGCGTTCTTGACTCTTTCACCTTGGTCTTGTTCATTTTTTTCCACTTAATCTCCCTGCAGTTATAGTAAGATAAACTTTTACCATTATGTTTTGCAAAAACCGATTCTAGAAATTAAATAGACTTTTCACCGGTCGATTATCACAGTCAACCAAAGAAAAGTTGATTCTGATGCCTAGAACTAACTTTTAAACGGTCAAAGTTCTCCACTTTAGTATCATTTGGGCTAATTAAGGCTGTCCCTGAGTTTTCAGAGGACTTAAGCCAAAAATTTTAACCGGGCCCTTCAAAACAAAAGTTTTTGAAAGATACATTACAGGCATGTTCAGACTAATAAATTCATAAGACAAAAAAGAGTAATCAAAACCCCAAATTCTAGTCATTTTTCAAGGCCCCTAAGCCGTGATGTTTTAGGCCTATGCTCAGGGACATGTCTGAATAACACAGTGGCGACACTAAAAATGACCAACAATAAACTTGGATGCACAATTCACAAACAAAAAAGTCGAGGGTTCAAGAAAACATACCATGCCCAAGTTTTTTTTTTCTCTAGTACATATCAAGCATTATCACAAGCTAGTGCCACCTTAATCCTTTCAACAGTGCATTTGATAAGGCTATTCACAGTTGCGACTGATCCAAGCGAAAGCTTCGCGGTCGGAACCGAATCAACCAGTATCTGAAACGCAACCGTAAGCAACGACCCTCCGGCCCCACCACCGCCACCACCAACCTCAGGCTCCACTCCTGCCCCAACGACCTCGTGTCCAGACGCGGCGCCGTCAGGAAGTATAGCAAAACCAGAAGGTAGAAGTGCAACATAGTCCGGATCGCCGCCACTTAAGACCACGTTCATCGCGACGATATCCACGGGGGCGTATATAACATACGAGCCTGTTGAATCTGTGCTACTTTCTTGCAGTATCAGCATGTTACTTTGGCTTGAATTCGCACTCTGCAACAGTTTTTCACAAAAGATATTTCACATACCTACACATTCTTACGATCTTTCACATAGTAAGTGTGTAAGTGCGTGTAACCGGAAAAAAGAGTGAAAATGAATGTATAGATACATGTACACGTACAGCATTGCTGAAACGATTATACCATAAAATCTATCGTTTTTGCATTAATATGGGCTTACATTAACGCGTAGCAAAGATACGGAGTTTCCAGGATCGCGACCATTAGCAATGTGTGACATTTCTTGAACTAGGCCACCATTTGATAGTATATCCCACTGAAAAATCATAGGTACAATGTCAGATGTACTAAAAAATAAAAAAATTAAATGTAGTAATCTCAACAATTTGGTATGTTAATTATTGCTGTAGTATGTACTATGTAGTATTAGCAACAAGTATGAATTACTAGCTAGATCATACTTTACCACTTTTTTGAGTTTCATTTGGGGCTTTTATTTGCACACACTCATTCTACTCGTACACCACAGTAGAACCGACTTTGCCAAGAACCGACTTTCAATTCCCTAGGTGCATTGTGAGAACCGACCTTGGGAAAGTCGGTTCTTGCTCCAAAACATACGAGAAGTCGGTTCTTGGTTCCAAATCCGACTCTCAGAGGTCGGTTCTACTGTGGCGCACAAGTAGAATGGTGTACGAGTAACATGAGTGTGGGGTAAATAAATGCCGCCTTTCATTTAATGCCATTGTCAAATGCAACTCAATCGACCTTGTACGGTCGATTCTAGATCTAATCGACCGGGTGAAAGTCGACTTCTAGAGCTGAGAATCGACTTTCAAACGGTCTATGGGTTTTGTGTGCGGTGTTTGAAGTAAATTTTAACTTTGGTGTCTTTAAACCAAAACCTAACAATGGGGCACCAGATTGAACATTCAGCTTCTGAAATCTTGCCTTCAAAGTTGACTTTCCAGAGGCATGAATATGCATATTCATCTCTGACAAATTGAACCTAAATTCACTACATTTGCCATTTTCAAGGGTGGGATGAAGAGAATCATACCTCACTCCTAGAGTTTTCGTCGCGAAGAAAATCGAAAACCCTTTTAGGTGAAACCGGAATCCAAAACGACGTTGCAGCACTTAGCACAATCCCAGGTGGTCTGCCAGGATCATCCATACTCTTCCTAGTCATCACTCTGACATCATCAGCACCGCTACCGGACAACGTCGTCCACGTATGCGCAGTCGAGGCCCCCACACCAGCACAGAAGCTCATTACCATTCTCTCTGCTAGTTTCAGCATGCTTTTTCTACCTTCTGGTGTAGTAATCACTGCAAGAAAAAGACTTAACAAATTAGAATGAGAATAATATATACATTCGACTTTACAGACACCGAATACTCGTCTTCGACCTCTGCAAAGTCGAACATCTAAAACGTAGATTCGTTATGGTGCCAATAACAAACTCCAAAAATCGGAATCTAAGCTCAACATCCGACTTTACAGAGACCCAATACTCGTCTTCAACCTCTGCAAAGTCGAACCCTAAAACGTAGATTCGATGCGGTGCCAATAACCAACCCCATTCTCACCATTCTCAAATATATGTAACGAAATATATATGATTGCTATATACATAATCTATATATATATATATATATATATATATATATATATATATATATATATATATATGTATATATATATATATATATGTATGTATGTATTACCTCCAACATCACCAATAGGAATATTGTTAGCCATAGCAGTAGCAAGTCTTTCACATTGTCGATCTAAAGTAGTCACCCAACGTTTAGCACCAAAAGCAAGTCCAGATGAAACTAAGCCTCTATATATGTTATGAACTGCTCTATCATCAACTTCAACATGTTCAACCCATGTCACCTACAAATATATCATACAAAAATTATCAAATATTTTTTTGTATAACATAAGTTATATAAGGATATAACTCATATAAGATGTAGTAACTGCATGAAAACCCGTGCATAATGTATGGGATAATCGACACATACGCTTACCTTTGAGTAAACCATTAGGCGATTCTTGTACATATAACATAAACCTACCTTATACTAACTGAAAACCCGTGCATAATGGATGAGGTAATGGACTCGTACACATACCTTTTGAGTAACCATTAGGCAATTCTTGTATAACACAGACCTACCTTATACTAGCTTAAAACATGCGCGCATAATACGGGGGATAATGAACAATTACATAGCTTAGAGTAGGGTCGTAAATGAAATGGCTACTCATGCTCGACTCGGAAAGAAGTTTGACTCGATTCGTTTTTTTTTTCGAGTTTGAGCTGGAGCTGAGTTATTAGAATAAATATTCGAGCCAATCTCGAGTTTCTAATTATAGTAATCGAGTAGCTCGCGAGTTTTAATTAATCAGTCGAGTTGAGTAATAGACGAGTCGAGCTCGATCTTGACATATATAGTTTGTAAAAATTATATGATTTCTAAGAAAACAATCGATCGAGCTTAAAACAAGAGTCAAGTTATATCGAGTACTTAACAAGTCATGTTCGATTACGCCTTGTTATGGATCAATCGAGCATGAGCCGAGTTTATGACTAGCAAACTTTTATTTAATCAAACTGAAGCTCGAGTCCTCAAGCATATCGACTCGATTACTACACTACCTTAAAATAACCATTAGGCAATTCTTGTATAACACAACTAACTTATATCAGCTGAAAACTCGCGCATAATACACTGAAAAACGAACAATGAACGATAACATACCTTCAAGTAACCATTAGGCAATTCTTGTATAACACAAACCAGCCTTAAACTAGCCGAAAACCCGTGCATAATACAGAGAAAAATAAACATGTACATACCTTGGAGTAACCATTAGGCAATTCTTGAATCACACAACCAGAAGGCCTTCTTCGGCATCTTGATACGGTATTCGGGCGTAGATTATCCAAAGAAACATCAACAACAGCCCATGTACCATCTGGATGATGCTTACAGTATCTTAGGAAGTAGTTTTCCCGAGTCGGGACAAGGGGCGTCGGGACTTGAAACTCGGCTGTCATCTGCAAGAAACGTTACCTTATTATACGATATAAACCCGTATAATAAAAATTTAATTGTTGAATTATAAAATAACATAAGTTATAAAGGTGTAGAATTTAATTTGTTAGTATATACCACTTGTAGAGCTCCATTGTAATTGCCAGCTACACCAGTAGATAGTACCTCCAAGGTTAGTGCCCTTGATACAATGCTGGCAAATATACTTGACCACTGATTCTGATAAATAAATAAAAAGAACAGAATTTATAATTTTACCTTATTAGTTTTATTATGTACAATTTGATCCCTGTATTTCAAACATTTGACATGTACTTGCTATGAGATAAAGAAAGAAAAAATTGCAATCTTACCACATCCATGAGAATTTCAACAAGGTTGATGTTATTCATAATAACAACAGCAGATTCTCTAGAAGCTTCAGACCTTAATCCCAACGGTTTCGGACCGATACCTCGCGGAAAT
The DNA here is from genome assembly GCA_036785695.1 of Gentiana straminea. Classification (NCBI taxonomy): domain Eukaryota; kingdom Viridiplantae; phylum Streptophyta; class Magnoliopsida; order Gentianales; family Gentianaceae; genus Gentiana; species Gentiana straminea. Next base: position 2,627,366 of record JAVUPR010000099.1, on the reverse strand, counting down.
GTCCTAAAATATTCATCCTCACACAATGTCTCTGATGAGTTATCATTGTTTGGTATCCATAATGGTTCTCCAACTTGAGCCATTCTTATCAATTCCTCCATTGCAGCAACTGCCAACTCTATGATCATCGGCTTATCCGCTTCACTCGGGCCCGACACGGACCTTAAAAGCTCGGTACCGGATCCGTAAAAGTCTCCAACGAAACCCGGTGTAGGCCCGAAACCCCCCACTCCTAGTTCAAGTGAACGCGTTGGTCCCGGTGGAAGATTAGGGTATGAGAGCATAGGTTTTCCAACATACTTTGCAGCTATCCCAGATATCCTATCAATCTAGTAACAAAACATATAAAATATTTTAATAATTTATAAAATAATGTATAATATATATAAGTTCTTATGACATAGGGAAATACTATTGTAGAGTCTCCGTTATGCAGATACTGTTCAAATACATCGTAAAACGTAAGGGTTTTTCAGTGAAAACAAGGAGTTTATGCAGAACGGAGACTCTACATCAGAATTTACGTGTGACATGATGTGTATGTATATATATTCGAACCTCTTCCTTAAGGCGAGCATTCTCGATCCTTAAATGTTGCTCATCAAATGTCATCTCTCCAATGGCTGCTGGACCACCACAATTAGGGCAACTAGCATTGTTCAAAGCTTCTTTATACCTCATGTTCTCGACACGAAGCTTCTCGTTCTCGTTACGCAAATGCGTGTTGTCATGGCGTTCATGTTGCGCCTGCATTTCAATGTACAATCCAATCCATTCATCAAGACAACAATACATTAGCACATCGCATATATATATATGATGCATAAGTTATAAGTTATGTACATCGCGTATATACACATACATAAGTGATGTCTGATGCATGTATAGACGATATCGTGTATATATACGCGTATAAGGTGTGAGACATATATATATATAACATTATGCTACAAACATTTTACCTTCATTTGTGTACGTTTATTCTGAAACCAAAACTTCACTTGCAATGGCTCAAGCCCTAATCGACGACCAAGCTCCTTTCTTTGCTTATCATCTGGATGTGGACATTCTTTGAAGAAACTGTATAATACCATATATATGTATATATAGTTAATAAAATTAGTTCGATGTTACTCTATGAACATGTTCGTTTAGTTCAGTCCACTATAATCAATGGTGTAAGAAGAAAGATGTACTTACGATTCCATTTCTTGAATTTGATGCTGAGTATGGCGGTGATAACGCTTCTTTTTGGGACGTTGATTCGGATCTTGATCATCATCGGGAGCTTCCATGATATCAGTACCTGATTTGCTCTCGAGCTCTTCATCTCGGATCATATCGAGTTCATTTTCTGGACTTTTACTTGCCATTGTCTCAAGTAAATGATGGTTATCAAACATACTTGGCTGAAACATCTAAACATTTTTAGTAAGGAATTAGTCCCAACACATAAAAACAACATAAAATTAAACAAAAACCAAAACAATTATAGTTACAAAATCAAGAGAATAAAACCAAAAAAAGGAAAGAAAAAAGAAAAACATGAATATTGACTAGATCTGGAAGAGTGAATAGTACGTCAAGAATTAAGTGTGAAAAGAAGATGAAAAGACACATATAAAAGATGGATTAGTAAAGAACTTAATAGTTTTTAATAAGAAAATAATTAAATTAAGAGTTAATATTATATACTATTAATTATAAGTTATAAATAAACATGTATTATACATACATCACAATAATTAAGCTGTGAAGAAGGCCTGAATCCACTACTTTCATCTTGTTTTCTCTTCAGCATGGTTTCTGGATCTATAGCTTGAAACTTCATACCTGTAATAATAAATTCATTTCACTTTCATTACAACTCATAAATCTATTTATATATATATATATATATATATATATATATATATATATATATATATATATATATATATATATACACACAAAAACCGCTTTATGTAACTATTAACTAAGAAGAACAAACCCTAAAAATTCTCTCTTTTTTTAGTACATGTATAATGATGGGAGCTACCAGATGCTGACGATTGCTTTATATATAAAGAGGTGGGGGTGGTGGGGTGGGGGCGTTGAATTTAGGACATTGTACTGCAATGAAAGTATACTACTATAATAATATATTCTACTACAAAAAAAAAATTATATCGAGTGGTATATTATATCAATTTGTTTTTTACTTTTTTACATATATTATAAATATTTAAAGGTAAGATAGAAAGAAAATAAGGTATAATGAATGTCAATTTATACAATTTTATTACAACAATTATAATACATAAAATATATAAAAACAAATAGAGAAATATTTCAAGAATATTTACACATAGTTATGACTTCTGTTGGTTTGAGTTCTCCAAGAAGTGGACTTTTTTTTTAAGTACGTGCGAAAAGACCAAAATGAGAAATTTTTGCTCTAACCGCTGACAGATTTGAACTTACCTTTTGAATCTTGTTTACTAACATCTTATCAAATATTCATAATCTATAACGCACAAGATCAAGAAAAGAATCCTCTTTGACTCTTTTCTTCATAAATAATAAAAAGCTAAAAAAAAAAATTAAAAAACACAAGAAAGTGAGTAGAAGAAGCTCTGTGATTCACAAGGGAATGAAGAAATCATGAAATAGAAAAAAGGGTTCAGTTTAGATTTTGATGTATACTAGTAGTATAGTATCTTTTTTTTTTTATTACTTTGATTTAATAAATAAATAAATGATGGAAAAGAAAAAGTATATTAGGGTTTACCATATATAAAAAAAGAGAAGAATGATCAGATCTGTCTGCTGAGAAAGCAAAAGGGTTTCAGCCAAAAACCATTTCTTGAAGGTTTGTTGGATTGGTTTTGTGAGAGAATGATGACTTTCTTGTGAATAGAATTTAATAAGAAAGAGTGAAGATGATAGAGAGATAAGTATAGTAGCAAAAAAGAAAAATAAAGGGATCAAAGAAATGAATCAAAAGATAGAGACTTGGAGGTTTGAGGTGGGGGTAGGGGGATGATGGGGGTGGTGGGATGGGGTAGGGGTAGGAGTAAGGGTAGGGGGTGGTGGGGAGAGGGGGGTAGATGAAGAAGGAGGAAGGTGGGTGGACAGGTAGAGGAGAAGTTGTGGCAGTGAGGAGTAATTGCAAGGCGTATGAAGAGGATGCGTTTGCATTTAATGGCGGGGGTGTGGAGGTGTTATTGCTTGAAAGAGAGAGATAGATATAAAGATTTCTTTTTTTTTTTATTTTAAATATTTGAATTTTGGTAGTAAAAGGTATTATGGTAATTAAAGAAGATGGGTATCCCTTTTTACATCCACACGGGTTATGTTACTCTCACAACCATTCAGATACGATGGTGTAAGAACACGTTGTATTACTTGTTGTTTTTGAATTGTTATGACAGTAGCATTACTCTGTCAACACTGTGTTAGACTAGTGTTCGTATCATCATAATAAAACGACACAACACATTTTTAAATAATTGATTACGGTATGTGATCTATTTAGTAGTTCAATTTCTGCTAATAAAACGGTTTCATCACAAAGAATGATACAATACATTTTTATACCATTAATCGTGATGTACGTATGACAAATGAGTAATGTTACGACCACAATTACTCAGTCACGAGTGACACCATGTTTGCATATCTTTGATTGTGTAAGACTCATTAATTGATCGTTATATATATTAGCACATCATATGGTATAAAAACATATATGTTATATCTCACTCATCGTGTCTTCATAAATTGTTGTGACTGTATCATTACTCATCGCACATTGATCAATAGGTTTCGGAAATGTCAGTAACGTTAAATAGGAACGAACGGCGTATATCAAAGGCTCTAACATTTTCACGGTGAAACAGCTAGCTTGAAGCCTCTTAACTCCATTTCATTGCCAGCAGAACTCTGGACCCTCTTCTGCATTGAATTGAATAACCATGCATGTTTTTTCATCTGACCGATCTTTAATATAGTAGTATTTCTATTTATATTATTTATTTATTTATTTTCCAGCTTGCAAAGAAAGTTTATTTTATCACCTAGTAAATTGTATTTGGAGTAGTCCGTGTGCTTGTTGTATATGATGTACAAATATTCTTTAATTAGATTATAATATACGTACCTTGCTTGATTGCTTTATCTTGCATTAAAAATTTGACGAAAGACTATTAAGATATATGTTGAGACATATATAACGGATTTGATAATTTGTGATAATCATTTTAATCCTAGCGATGACGATAAACCTTGGTAGTTATTTGATCTATTATGTCTCAAATAGCGTAACTAGCCTTGAGTTGTGAGACGTTAATGTGGGATCGATTAGAGCCGACTACTAGATGAAACTCAGTGTCACACCGCGAGAACCGAGAGACAATATGGTTCACCCCTAGAATCCGGCATCTGATAGACTCCTAGCGAAGACACTAGTTCCTTAAGAGGTGAGAATGTATTATCCACGATGAAGAAGTGAGAGAAAGATTATTAAAATAAAAAGTTAAAAATGTATATAATGAATTTTGATTACTTGAATTAATTATTTTAGGCCAAATAAGGACGATGTGTCTAAGTAGTCATTTGATCTATTACATCTCAAATAGCAACGCTAGGCATGCGTTATTGACTTTACATTGATTTTTTTTTTTTTTGCTTATAATGAGGATCGAATTCTGGTCACTTATCAAGTTATACTATAATGCTAACCATTAGGGCAATACCTTACTTCGTTTTACATTGATATTTTAACGGGTATGCAATTAACATTTCAAGATAATAGTGGGACCGCTCCTCTCAAGAGAAGATTTATGGTGAACCATTGATTTAAAAGGGTCTATCTGATGCACTAGTGTAATGTAAGCTACTTACATTTTTTTCATATACTAGTATGTTTATAGAATTGAGCTTGTGAAAAATCGGAAGTTGTTGAATGTTGTTGATGACGATTCGAGACCTCTTAGCCTATAGTTTGTCCTCAAGCCCTTGAACACTAATGGAAAGGCTAGCAACATGAATGGTTGACTTTGTAGGAAGTAGCTACATCATCTGTGACTATCTACGAGCCCTTTTGAGGGTTCAAGCCGATGTAGTTCAAATTAAAGTGTAAGCTATTGCGCCTTGTTAAGGCTGATAGGCATGGTTTATACAAGGAAGCAATTCATGTTAAACAAATCTATAACATAACTTGTCTTGTTGGAATCATGACAACAATATTGTGTGATGTGTTCATGATCTAATGGCTGACCAATGAGGCATGTTCTTTAATAGAATAAACTTCGACCCCGTTCTCTAATAGAATAATGTTTGACTTTTTCGGCCATAGCTCTACTCTGGGCCACGAGACTATGCATAAAAGGCTTGTAAATTGTTCATCGAGCTTGAGACTTGTAGCTTAGCTATTGGGGTATCTTTAGACCTCAAACGGAGCTCGTCCCAGGGCTGGACCTTACTGAGACCTCAAATGGTTGGTTTGTTGTCATAAAGTCCTTGTCTATAAGCCAGTCTCTCACAACCTCTGAAGTAACCAAGTCTAAGGTTGGATCCCAAAAGTCTCATAACCGAACTAATGAGTTTATTTTTATTCCTCACCAAGTTTTTTACATTCGTCCTATACACTTAGTATAACTCTAATGTTGAACCCAATCTCCCTCTCCCTTTTAGGTCTCTACTAGTACTATTGCACAAAAATTGTGGTTTGATAAATTAGATAAATATTTAAAAATGATGAGAATCGGATCTGATCTATTGATACACAATATTACACTTCCCGATGGGAACCATAGTTTGAAAATTAAACAAACATAATCCTTGTTGGTCGGATAGCTTACAAGAATGTGCAATTAGATAGTGACCCCAACAAAAAATTGAACAAATAACAATTGAAATGGACTAATCTCTACGATCGACTGTTTTCTCAATAATGATTAGTTAAACGTTATTGTGTTTCCTTTGCACATTTAAACACACAATTGCCCCACAATTTCACCTGCATAATTACATGTTTAACTAGCCACGTTATTCAGTAATAAAATAGGAAAATGATACTACATACACAACATGTGTTACTACACATGATCTCATCATTAATGAAGTACAAAACTTTTCACATGGTATTGATGTGGAAGGTCTAGAAATAAATAAACTTTTTTTTGACTATTTCTAAGATCTTCTAGCATGTGCATTTACGAAAAAATAAAAGTTATTGTCAAAAGACATTCTTTACATCATTAATCATAGTGAAATTATTATCAATCGATAGTTCGTATACAAATATCAATTTTGTCTCCTTCAAAAAAAAATATATATATCAATTTTGTCGAAATATATTGTGTATTTTGTTCGGTAAAATTCTTAACTTTCAAAACATTTCTGCTATCATTTAAAAAACAATCTGTAAATGAATGGAGGGAAGCTGTCACTTTTATCAGCAAGACTTGTTTTTGTTTATGCCAGACAATATAATAATTTTGAAAATTCAATTTGAGCCAAAGAGCCTATATATAATAAAAATAAATACAAAGAAGAAATGTGTTGAAGGGTTAGCTTAAAACTTTAGACAAGTTCCATGGACTTTTAGTTTTGTCCAAGTTAAAATAATAAAAGATTTTAGGGTACAAACGTTATAGGAATAATAGATTGATACATGTATTCAACTTATACCTACTTACGCATTTCTAGGTTTTTAGCATTTGAAAGAAATCACTCCCTTTGTCCTGAAATGTAAATATTTATAAGGTTTTTTTTCTTTTGTGTTAATATCCGATTGTTAAAGTCATTGGATTATGAATATCATTTATTTCATTTTTCACTCATTAATTCATTATCAATTCAATACATTTTATCTATTTTACAAATATTGTATTAAACTTTTAATGATATGCAGAAGATATTTTAGGTATTTTGCTTAAAATTTATTACATTTTCCACTTTTAAACTAGGTGCAAATTCTTAAAAAAAAACCCTTTATTATTTAAGAGATATGGTATAAAAAGTGTTGCATTATGTCCATTTATTAATGTCTGAGTAATGATACGAGCACAATGTTTATCTGCACCGTTAATATTGACGGGTTTACATCATAGTCAATATAAACATATAATGATCAACGGTATAGATGACCATTGTGTTATTGGTTGTGACACAATGAATGTGCTGCATCATTACTCGTATTGTCCATACACTTAAAACAATTTTTTTTTGACAAAAACTTAATACAAAACTAATTAAATGAAATTTCTATAGTAGTACTGTTTTTCACTGGTGGTTTTGCTTGGTTTGTTGCCAATATTGAAGGCAATAGTAGTGGCATTGGCCAGATATCAATGTGATTTTTCTTTGTTTATCACAATTTTTTTATAGGAAACAGCTGGATATCAACCAGAAAATAAATGTGGTTAACTATTTTGGAAAATGCATGATGATTTTTTTCCTAATTTTAATTTTAAATGCTTTCCTAATGTATTTATCGTCAATATTTGTAGAATTTGATGGGAAAGCTCAGAGGAAAATTAAACGAGACTTATCTACATAGATATACAAGAAAAACTACGTTGCAACAAGTATTCATAAGTACGTTATATCAAACGGAGAAATATGGTTAATTCTTATTCACTTTTTCACACACAGTCTGGGCGTCTAAGGATGAGATGGATGCATCATACCCGTTCACTTGATATTTTCTATAAATATTGTTATACCCGTATGCGAATAAAATAAATATTCAGAAAATAAATTCAGAAAATAAAGAACAATTTTATTTCCAATTCAGAATATAATTACAATATATATATATATATATATATATATATATATATATATATATATATATATATATATATGAAAGGATATGCAAAACGAGACGAGTTGCACTCTGTCCTTAACACAAATTTTCACCGGCTTGTACCCACAGTTGTTGCAATTGTCTCCCAGGATAACTCGGTTTACCTGTTCAGATGGAGATGTACTTCAACTCTGAACTTCGTCGAACTCTGACAATGCCCAGAAACTCTTCAACTATGAATGCAGAAAAAATATTTTATGCAATGGAATGTATGTATGCTCTTGTATTGCTTGAATACTTGTGTTCTAGTGTGTTTCTCCATTTGTGAATGCTTGTTTATATAGAGGCTTGAGCAAGCAATTGAGAAGTCTCAGCATTGATCACCATTAATATCAATATTGATAATGACAGTTTCGAAGAAGGTGAAAAGGTTCAACCAGTTTTGAAGAAGATGAAAGGTGAAAGGTCTAAAATCCATTCTAAACTCTCTCCCTTTCTCTAGGAGTTTATACCAATTATCAACTATCATCATATAAATACTTGACATTGAAACACTCATGTTCCAATGTGGGATAAAGTTTTACACTACTTTACTTATCATATCTCACAACAACTTAAAGCGTTAATATCTCATTTATTCGTACTCCGAATTGAATGATTTTAAATCCTATTGTCTACTACGTATCACGTAGTTTCCAATGATTTAATAAAGTCTCGATAACTTTAATAAAAGTCTTATCGAACTCGCTCTTTAAAGTAGTTGTGGAAAATGATTAAAGAATTGAAAAAATCGATTAAATTTTTTTTGCTCTATTTTCTCCAACAAATATTGTAGTAGGTCAACACATTAATTTAAATGTTTACCTAGCATGAAAAAATTAATTTGTAACAAATATAGCAAGAGATATTATTTGATCTTCTATTTTCTGGCTCACTATTATTTTTTACATATTAATGAGAGAACACACAACTTTGGGTAAGTGGAAAGAGTAATTATCAAAAGTTTCATATATAAGTATACATATTTAACCCTTCCTAGCTATCATGGCCAATTAATTTAATGTCATGTTTATGATATCTCATAACTAAGGTTAATATAAATGATACATGAAATATATATAAATGGATAACCAAAAATGTATTTACCATAATATATATATATATATATATATATATATATAAATATATATATATATATATATATATATATATATATATATATATATATATATATATATAAAACTAAGGATAATTAAACAATATTAATGATTTTAGGGTTTGAATCTTTTGTACTTTCCTCAAAAAAAAAAAAAAAAAAAAAAACTTTTGTACTAATTTAATGAGTATGCAATGATCTTACTCACATGAATTATAAAATTGTGCAAAAGATATATTTTATTCACTTCACTTTGATTTGGTGACTACAGCAATTAAAGAAAATAATCGGACATTAATTGCCAGAGATTCATAACCATGATACATTTGATAAAGACCTTAATACCCACATTGAAAATGTCCGCATGCAAGCTTTCACTCTCTCCTTTGAATTACGGCAAATCAGGGAGGATAAAATAAGCAAGATAGTAAACTTTAATGCCATTTATATATATATATATATATATATATATATATATATATATATATATATACACACACACACGTACGTCGTACGTACAGAGAGTGGATCATCTCAAGTACTTAAGGGTAAAGTTCATTTGTTTTTACACATTATCACCAAAAACGACGTAGTTTTGAAAAAATAAATATATGGTTAGATGATTTTCACATTTTGGGTGTGTGGTTAGATTACTCATACTTGAGAGTGTTGGAAATTTTTGATGAATAAGAATTTGACAGAAATTGTAGAAGACTCAGGCACGCAAAGCGTTATCTTTTAAGAGATGTTTCGTCCCACACGATTTATTACTAAGGGATGAAACGAAAATCTCTCTCGGGATACAATGGGGGTGTTTGATTCAAACAGTGACCTATTTGAATCAAACCCGAGGACACTCGAAAATTTGTTTATGATGATGCTGAACTTAGAATGAATTCATTTGCATATATGTGCCTTTTATAGGCTGAAAGCACCCCCACAAACAAAGTGATGTACCCCTACACGAACGGGAAGGATCATATCAGTTCGTCCAAACATTGCACTTTGGTACAGGTGCATCACTTCGTGAGAAGGATGAGTTTGCTCGAATGAATGCATGCATTAGTCCGAATGGATGCATGAATCTTGTTCATGAACCGATGCTTGTATCCGTTTAGGTTTCGGGGGCATTGCCCCCGAACCCCCACGAGAGAATATTTATTTATGAAAAAATATCTAACAGAGATAATACTTCCCAGTTTATTTAGATGTATCAGCTGTGAATTAGATGTTTCCCGGACACCAAGTCCTTATCCGGAAAGGAACGTTCGGCACGTATAAAATAAAAACAAATTCACTTTATACGTAAGCCTCTACTACGTCGTATCAAAAATAAGCAAACGAAAGCAAAAGACTCGGGTATGAAGAATTCCAAACGTCCAAGAATAGAAACAACATCTAAAGATGGAAATGTAACTTATTACACTCAAGGAAAATACGAAATCTAAAAGAAACGTACGATATTCTCAAAAGAAACGTAAAAGGGTACTACAAGTCTCGAAAGACCAAAAGTCTAATCCAAAGGTATTAAAAACAGTTTAATAAATGAATAACAAAAGAATAAACGTAAAGTCTTCAATGAGGCGTCTTCAAACGTCATCATCAAACTCCTCATCGTAAACATTATCGACATGCTCGTCTTCTCATCCCCAAACACATAGAAAACATGCATTTGAGATAAGTACAACGTACTTAATAAGAAAGAGAAGCTATGACAACAATTATAATTTATAAAGAAAAGATATTTAGAAGTTTAGTTGTTTATATGTGACCGACTCAATCTGGGGTTCATTTCATGTCCATCAACACGAATTGACTAAACGTTTCTACTTAACTTATCTATGTTACAACCGCACTCAAGGGCACTACGCGTATCCACTTTTGGGACACTCTTGGCAACATATTAGTGGATCACACCAATATCCACGAAGTCTAGAATAGGTAGACTCCGATAGTATGCGCGTCTCAGTGGAGTCACCCGAACTTGTGGTTTTTTTGACCTACGGGTTCTTCCACCTTCAGAGGTAGCACACACATCGCGATATAGACTGGTGCCTATCCAAGAGAGACATGTTGTTTAATCTTTTACTAGTCAAGTACGTATTTATTAGGATGATTAACTAACCACCTAAGTGTTTTCAATTAACCTCCCTCACCTTTACTACTCTCTTCCTAGACCACTAGACATTACAAGGCCTAGCAATTACACAGACATTGATGAATGCTAATTCATCAAAGCACAAGCCTATCATGCTTTTCCGACGGATTCGAACTTCAACTCCCTTTAAGAGTACATTCGGTGTTTTAACTGAACGAATCAGAAGCTCAATTCAGGCCTGTTTATGTTTAAACAATGCTAACATATCATGAATAAGGGATTAAAACAGTGAAAGCACGATTATGAAGCCGAAAACCAAGCTGAAATGCTGAAACAGTAAAAACAAGGTAAAACAGGTCAAACGCCCGTTTGACATCCTATGAACGCCCGTTCGACATCGAACGCCCGTCCACTAGCCCCAAACGCCCGTCCGTCAAAAAAGGCTACATCCTGAATCAAAAGTCTAACCTCAAACGCCTGTCTGCCTTGTGCAAACGCCCGTTTGATCTGCTATGATTGCAAACGCCCGTTTGCCTGAGTTTTTCCCAAAACGCTAAAATCTTCAAAACGCGATTTCTAAACCGTTTCTAACCTAGTTAACATCGATTTCAACACAGTAAAACGTAGAAAAACATATCTAAACATTCCAAAACATCTATGATCCTTTGATCAACGAAAAACACATCTTTCTTGCATCTACGCATCTTAAAACATGATCTAAACTTTACGAATCATAATCGAGATCATAGGAAGAGTCTCTTACTTGATTGCAGCCAAAAACCAGATTCAAAAGCCTCTGAAAATCTGCTGCACTTCCCACCAACTGATATCCAAACGTTGCCCTTCTCACAACGATTCCAAATCTCTCGATCTGAAAACGGTTAAGCTTTGCCTCAGAAATTGCGAAAACTATCCAAGCCCTATTTCTCTTCTCAAAGCCGCAGAGAAGAGGAGCGTGAAACTGATTTCTGAATTTGTGTTTAGGTTTTGGGAATAATCTGATTTAATTTTCCTTAAATACCAATTCCCATTTAAACCCCTTTTCCTTAATTGCCCTTAATTACCAAGTAATCAGATTTCCATAATTATATATACATATAACTCGAAAATCATGTATAAAATAATTAATAAAATACTTAACTCCAATTAAAGAAAAGCAATAATAATATTTCGTTTTCGTAAAATGACACGTCTGCCCTTTTCCGAAAATCGGAATATTACATTCCTCCCCCCTTAAAAGGAGTTTCGTCCTCGAAACTAGAACATACCTGGTAGATCAACAAACTCTTGGAATTCACTGATCATGTCATCTTCAAC